>PVJI01005293.1:0-97982 GCA_004026765.1 Micronycteris hirsuta | reverse complement strand
GTGGGGCTAAAGAAAATAGTATTAAAATAAAAAGAGAACCAACCGTATGGGAAGACATATTTGCCAATGATACCTCAGACAAGGGTCTGATCTCCAAAATATATAAAGAACTCATACGACTCCACTCCAGGAAGACAAAAAACCCAATTAAAAAATGGGCAAAAGACTTGAACAGACACTTCTCGAAAAAAGACATACGAAGGGCCCAAAATCATATGAAAAGATGGTCAATATCATTAGCCATCAGAGAGATGCAAATTAAAACCACAATGAGATACCACCTCACACCAGTCAGAATGGCCATCATCAACAAAGCAACGGATAAATGTTAGAGGGGATGTGGAGAAAAGGGAACCCTACTGCACTGTTGGTGGGAATGCAGACTGGTGCAGCCACTGTGGAAAACAATATGGAACTTCCTCAGAAAAATGAAAATGGAACTGCAGTTTGACCCAGCAATTCCACTACTGGGATTATACCCTAAGAATTCTGAAAAAAACAATTCAAAAAACCTTTGCACTCCCATGTTCATAGCAGCACAATTCACAATAGCCAAGTGCTGGACACAACCTAAGTGCCCATCTACAAATGAATGGATCAAGAAACTATGGTACATTTACACAATGGAATTCTATGCAGCAGAAATGAAGAAGGAGCTTATACCCTTTGCAACAGCATGGATGGAACTGGAGAGCATTATGCTAAGTGAAGTAAGCCAGGCGGTGAGGGACAAATACCATATGATCTCACCTTTAACTGGATCATAATCAACAAAAACAGAAAGCAAGCAAAACATAAACATAGAAATTGAAATTAAGAACAGTCTATCAATAGCCAAGGGGGAGGGGGGAAGGGACAATGGGGAGAAGCGTTTTCAGGAATCACTGTAGAGCACACATGGAAGGAACTAAGGGGAAAGGGGGAGGCTGGGGGGGAGGTGGTGGTTGAGGGGAGGGGGATGGGGAGGGGAGAGGATGCAAATAACTAATTGAACAACAATAAAGTAATTTAAAAAAATTAAAAAAATAAAAAATAATAAAAATGTCAAAAAAAAGAAATATGTTAAATAATACCCTGCCTCTTATCTATAAGAAAAAAAGGAAAAATCAGTAAACATGCACACATTTTGTACTAATCAGGAATTTATTATACAAGTAAGTTTTAGACATTTTAATATATTCCTAGGTTTGATTTATAAGTAATTTTTCAAGAATTGTGTTATACACACACACACACACACATACATATTTCAGTAGTGGAATCAGATCCAGAACATTACAGCATGAGCAAATAATTTGAGGGAATCTTGAAGTTTAAATGAAATGCACTTTAGAGAAAAATGGAAAAGATATTAGCGTGGCCAAAAAGTCTATTTAGTTTTTTCATAAGAGACACATTTTTCATTTTCACCAATAACTCATTAATTTGGATATTTTGAGTATGTTGGCTATCTCCTGCACTGTAGAACGTTGATTGTTCTTAATTAATGTCTCATTTTGATTGCTATCGACTTCAAATGGCCTACCTGACTGTGGAGCATCATCCAGAAAGAAATCCCCATCACGCAACTTGGCAAACCACTTTTGACACATTTGATCAGTTAGAGCACCTTCTCCATGCACTGCACAAATTTGTGTGCGTGTGTGTGTGTTTCATTGTGTTTTCACTTTTCTTGAAATAATAAAGTACAGTATGCTGAAAATGTTGCATATATTCTCCCATCTTCAGTATTAAAATGGCTACGCAGTTCGATACGTTTTTTAAATGCACACTGATATGACAACTGCTACAATATAATCTAACAAAAACTGTTTTGAATGAAGTTAAACCCAACTAAGTGCTACTAGAGCCGTCTTACAGAAAAAAGCAAACAAGGTTTTTATCCAACCCTTAGATTTAAAGGACTTCATGAAGGATTTTGCAATGTAGGCAAAGAGGCTTGGGTTCTATACCATACTAAGAGAATGTTCATCGCAGGTCCGGGAAGAGACACATACCCAGTAGGACTCTAATTTTTGTCCTAAATATGTAAGTTAGGTGTATGTGTAATTATTTTATTTTACTACATGTCTCAAGGTAGTGAAAAAACTGTGGAAAAATATTACAGAAGTTTGTTTTAAAACAAGAGTCATAACTAAGAAAATATCTTTGAGATCACTTGAGTTCACATCGAATAAGAAGGAGAATCAAGAGTAAGAAAACATCAGAGGGAAAAAGGGCATGAGGCTAAATAAATACATGATAGTTCCAGAGTACTAATGTGGGATCTAGGTTAAGGAATGGATTTGAAAAGAAGGATATCAAAACAACTCATGGATATGACATAGGACATTTGACTTGCCTATATTTAAGGTAAAGTAAAATTCTATTTAATATGATCTATTGATTTAATAAGATCTGTGTTTGAATTATAAAATAAATTTGACAATATCTCTCATTAGAGCTTGCTTTCACTTACAAATCATGATTCAAGCAAAAAAAAAAAAATGAAATGAGCAAGGAAACTAATTGAAGGGAAAGAGTAAATGTTCCAACATTTAATGTATGGGTATGTAGCCATCTCTTAAAAGTATTATAAAGGAATTCTCAATACCATATAAGGAATAATAAGGTGGTAGCATTTACTAAGACTTTAGAGAAAGATAATATTCAAGAAAAATATAAATTTCTATAACAACTATTATATTTCAATAAGAGACAAAATAGTACCTGCTATTTCTGGCAGCAAATTAAGTGGATACTTAATTACTTAATCAAATTTTTCATCCACAAACATAATTTTACTGTAGGGAATATGGGTTCTTAAAGATTCTTGCAATATTTCATTGAACATTCCTATTTAATATAAATATCTGCAGAGGAAATGTGTTAATGAGCTTCCTTAAGTTGCTATAAATAAATGAATCAAAGAGGTTTATTCATCTGTTGTACTTATTCTATGAAGAAATATTTTAGAGATGAAGCCAATTAAAATTTTAATAGCTTATCATAGAAATTCTATGAAGCAGCATGCCAGTCTGTAATGACTGCACTAAAGGAGTGCTTAGAATATTTCCAACACAGTTGTACTACCTGGATTACTGTCACTATGCTAAACTGTGTACTAGGACAGGACCGTTTTTACTTTTATTTTGGGAAAATTATTCATTCACTCAATTATATTAATACTTTAAATTTCATTCTATTCATTTAAGATTACCAATTACAAGAAAATATTTTGTTCAGAAAAATATGAATGATAAAGCAGAGATAAAAAATAATTTCTCCTTTTTTAAGGAAAAAATTAAGGATCAGCTTTTTCTAAACAGATGTTGCTTGCTCCAATATATTTCTCAGTTGTGATTATGTTTACTGTTAACAATCAAGTTATTGCTTTTATTTATTTATAGCAATAGTTAGCCTAAGACAAACTGATATGTATTCCTTCATAAATCAAACTGTCAGAAAACAGATGTGTCCTATGTAAGCATTTGCCAAGCTGATGAAGAGCAGTCCTCTCTTTGGGATGTGGTGTACTTTGGGAGATAGCTAGTTCTTAGGTATGGCTGTGAACTTGAGTGAATAAAAAGGAATGTTGAAGGGAAAAATTGAGCCGTTCTAGAAAAGTATTACATACACATATCTAGATTCCAGACTATCATCTCTTAAAGAAAGAGTGTAAGAGAAAATCACTGACTAGCATGACTTATTTTCCCACACAACAGTTCATGGACATGAACACTTACTTTTATTTGTTTTCCTGGCATTGTCATCCAATTCCTCATGTTCTTACCATTATGCACACATTTCTAGAAAAAAAAACCTGTTAATTTTATACCCATAGAACAACTCCCTATTTTACCTCTTCTTCAGCCCCTGGAAACCATTCCACTCTCTGCTTCTATGAGTTTGACTATTTTAGATTCCTCATATAATTGGGATCATGCAGTATGTGTTCTTACCTGACTGACTGGTTTTACCAAACATAATGTCCTCCAGTAACACCCATGTTGTTGCATTAGCAAAATTTCATCTATTCTTAAAGGCTGAAGAATATTGCATTATATGTGTACTATAGAACATTTTCTTTATCTGTAAATATACATTCAGGATTTTTTCCATATTGGGCTATAACCAATAGATCTATGAAAAATTGTTCAACCTTGGTGATGATCAGAGAAATGTAATATGAAATTACAATGAGAGATCACCTCACACTTGTTCATATGGCTATTAACAAAAGGCAGAAGATAATTGTTGGTAAGGATGTGGAGAAATTGAATCCTTGACCACTGTTGCAGGGAATTTAACATGGTGCAGCCCCTGTGCAAACAATATGGAGACTCCTCAAAAAATTAAAAATAGAACTACCACATGATCCTGCAATCCCATTTCTAAGTATGTGTGTGTATTTAAATATAAAATATTTGAAATCAGGATGTTGAAGAGATACATGCACTCCTAGACTCATTGCAAAGTTTTATGTTTTTAATGAAATAAAGAAATGAGATGTTTACCATTATTGTAGTACCATAATATATGTTAGTGAATGTAATTACTCAAAGCCCATAACTATTTGCTTGCATTTTAATATTGAACACTTAAAATAATTGAATCTGTGTCTTAATGAGGTACTGCCTTGAATGTCTTAATTTGTTTCTACAGTTTCAGAGGTGTATGTGTATGGTGTTACTAGATTAAGTTAACAGGGTCAGGGATTTGTCTTAGGCTTTGTTGGGCTGAATAGATATATAAGGCCTTAGTAAAATTATATTTTATGAATACATTTTGTAATATATAATATATATGTAAAATTCTGTTAAAATTTATGTATGTACCAAAAATATTTTCGTATTTATAAAAATTTAAGTATATGCGTATTATAAAATTTCTATATAAAATACAAATTTAATCATTTAAGTAAAGATACTGAATCAAATAATACATTAATACTTTTGTCAATACAGAATAACTTGCTCAAGGCCTAATAATGAATGGAATTTAGTGATTTTTCCAAAAGTTAAGTTTAAAACATTATTTGCTTAGTTACTATTTATTTTTGAGAGTATGTATTTTGACCAAGAAAAGGAAGATTTTAATGTGAAATAGTTCAAATGCACATCATTTAAGGCTACAAATTCCCTTTGCGTAAATGGGAGTGTTTATGTTTTCTTACTATGTATGGAAATTAAAGATCTGTATATTACATTACTTCATTACAATAAGATGGATATACTTCTTACATGTTATTTATCACTAAATACTTCCCAAACTACTAGGTATATTTTAATTTGTTGTGTAAACAAAAAAAAAACTACATTATTTAGAAAAATAGATCTAAGTATTCCTGATGCTTGCACAGTAGCAGAAGGAGGCTTAAGCCCTAGTTGTGCTGGACTTTATACTCTTGCATGTAAAATAACACAGGAAGCAAAGATAAACAATTTTCATAAAGAAATGTCAAGGCAATCCCTTGGTAGTATTAATTCTAAAAGACTGTGAAGTATCTAGATCTCCTCTCTCTTAGAAGTATAGAAAAATAAAAAGAAGACGTCATCATCCATTGAAAGAGTTGGTATCAGCCCTGGCTGGCATAGCTCAGCGGATTGAGTGTGGGCCTGTGAACCAAAGGGTTGATGGTTCAATTCCCAGTCTAGGGCACATGCCTGGGTTGCAAACCAGGTCCTCAGTAGGCAACTACACATTGATGTTTCTCTCCCTCTCTTTCTCCTTCCTTTTCCCTCTCTCTAAAAATAAATAAAACCTATAAAAAAAAAAAGAAAGAAAGAGTTGGTATCAGAGATGGGAGATAAAATCTTGTATGAACAATTCCGTTAACCTACTCAAGAAGTTGACGTAATATTCAATCTCTGTAACTTGAAGCATATATTCAAAATAAGTGACAAACAAAGATTTTCATCATTCTTATTAAAATTTTCATGTATAACTTCTTGTTAAGGGAAGGCCACCCAGTATCTTTCAGTCCCATGAGTAAACTGAGGTGAATCCACAAACTATTTACTCACCTCTATTCTGCTACAGTCATAATTTGTCTCACTATGTTATTTATAAATAGGGCAAAGGATTGATCTTTGCTTTTTAAGTACTTTTTAGCTAATTGTTATGATAAATATGTCAGAATCAGTAATATTTATAAAGTGTTCTGCATATCAGCATAAGGTCGCATATGTCAAAATATGTCTAAGTTGAAACAAAAACTCATGATGATGTTCACTGATGCACATTGACTGTGACGATGCTAAACTACCTGAGGTCTGTGTTCCTGAAAATCAGCAGAAGTTCAGATACCCCTGGTCTTTTTTGTTCTGAGAAACGCTCACTTCAAAAAGTCTTAGATAAACTCTTATTTACTTTTGACAAGGTCACACAAAGACCATCCAGATGTTTTGCCTTTAAGGGATTTGTTGAAGTGTTGGTACTCACTGACCAACCTTGACAAAATAACTGCAAGTTTGATTTGACCAAAGTTTAGTTAAGCATCTCTCCCTTCCCCTGAGGTTGTTGAACTTTGGCCAACCCTTCCACTGGGTTAGCAGTGGAAAATGGAACAAACCTTCCTTAACAGCCACTGTTGGCAATAGGCTAACCTCAAAGAAAGAAATTTTCTCCTCAAATTTCCAGTCATACCACTGGCTTATTCCTCTCCTTTATGCCCTGTTCTTTTAGCCTCATTTTTACCTCCCTTTAAATGAAAATTCCTTTCTGCCTGACCCTTGGAATTCTTGCCGGTCTTATGGTCAGAATACTCACTCGATTACAAATCTCCCTCCCTGACTTTGATAATTCTTCTAAATAAAAGTAAGTCCAGATTTAGTTTTTTACCATATGTTTCTCTTAGAATATCTTAATTAAAATTATTTTGAATTGGTAGCTACCCATATTTTCAAAGTGTGATTCTTAAAATCACATTAAGTTTATTAATTGAGTTTTACACAAACATTTAACAAGATTTTTTGGCTGTACTGATTTAAAGGTATTAAATAATTTGGATATTGATGAATAAGCATTAAATATAACCTCAGTGAGACACATAAAAGGAAAATATTTCTTTATGTGATCAGTATATAAAGTCTCTTGGGATTATTTAGTGAGAACATCACTAAATAATTCTAAATGAATGGAACATATTATAACTTAAAAAAAGAGTAAAACATCTAAAATAAATAATGAATATGTATTCATAATATCCCTTAGCACACATAAACATATACATGCCATATATGTACACATACCATGTATTCATACAATATATACACAATATTTATGTATACATATGTTTAATGTTTATATATCAACTGTTATGGTGTGCCTCTCCAAAAGTAGCATGTTGAAGCCTTAACACTCAATATGATCTTTTTTGGAGATAGGAATTTTAAAGAGATAATAAAGGTTAAATGAGATTGTATGTGTATGTCCTAAATAAATGTGATTCATGTCTTTCTAACAAGAGAGATACCTGCATGGGTGCATAGAGGACAGGCCATTTGAGGACAACAAGAAGGTAGCCACCTGCAAGCCAAGTAGAGAGGCCTCAAGAGATATATCTGCCAATATCTTAACTTGGGACTTCCACTCTCCAAAACTGTGAAAAATAAATTTCTGTTATTTAAACCAACCACTTTGTGGTATTTTGTTATGACAGTCCCTTCAAATTAATACAAAGATTATAGCCATCCTTTCATAAATCACAGTTCATAGCCATACTTTCTTATTGGCTATCAAATAATAATTATATAAAACCTCTCTTGAATATTAACTTAAACTGTTAGCTAACATCATTAAAGACATTATTTATATTTAGAAGAAACTGTACCTCAGTACTTCTGCTCTGACGAGAATCAGAGAAGCAGCATCATTTGACTATACTTTAGAACATATTGCCTACATTCAAGTACACGTGTTGTCTTTTATTACCTGGATGGCCTTTGACAAGTTACTTAATCATGCTATTACTTAGTTTCTGCATATGGAAAATGATGATAATAGTAATACCTAACTCAAGGTTATTATACACATTTATAACATAGTTCATATAATAAAGCTTAGAACACACTGCTCCTGGCTTTAAAAAATTCCTCACTTGAGCCTGGCTGGTGTAGCTCAGTGGATTGAGCATGGGCTGGGAACCAAGCGGTCCCAGTTCGATTCCCAGTTGGGGCACATGCCTGGGTTGCGGGCTGGGTCCCTAGTGAGGGCCATGTGAGAGGCAACCACACATTGCTGTTTCTCTCCCTCTGTTTCTCCTTCCCCTCTCTCTAAAGATAAATAAATAAAATCTTAAAAAAAATTCCTCACTTGATCTTAACTCTCCTTCCCTCTTTCTTGCCCTCTGCCCATTATTTGTTTGTGCCTTTCCCCATTCTTGACCCCAGTATTTTCCATTACTTTTTTAAAGATTTTATTTATTTTTTATTTTTGGAGAAAGTGAGGAAGAAAGAGGAGAGAAACAACAATGTGTGGCTGCCTCTCATGCACCCCCTACTGGGGATTTGGCCTGCAACCCAGGCATGTGCCCTGACTGGGATTCGAACCAGGGATCCTTTCTTTCGCAGACTGGCACTCAATCCACTGAGCCCCAACGGCCAAGGCTATTTTCCATTATCAAATCCTGAATTTAAGCATGTGGTCATTATTCTTGGAAACATAAGGGTAAATTTTCTCCATTCTTCTTTTCTCACAAAATTCCAATAATGTACTTCCATAGAAATCACAGCATATGGGAAAAGCATTAATAGTGTTCTTCCTAACACTATACACCTTAAACCTAGACAATTTTGTATATCAATTATATCTAAGTAAAACTGGAAAAAGACTTTAAATAAAGTTCAGTAAACTGAATCATTAAAGACTTTATTTTTGGTGAGGATTTTAAAAAATAATGATGATAATGATGATGATGTTCTTCCTGGTCAAATGATAACTGAGCTGGAAAAGAATAAATGTGCCTGTATTTTTTCTATGATATAACATAAAACAAAAATAAGCAAAGATCCAATAATTGGGATTTGATATGCTTTTTATCTATAGACAATACTTCCTCATTAACAGCTTCATCATAAAACGTTAGCACAATCTTTAAAAAAATTGTCATAGGATACAGATTTCCCCCCAGTATCATACCTGAAAAAGTATATATAACATTATGAGTCAGTTTTTACAGTGCTATGGATTAAGACAACCTAAAGAAGACAAAGGTTGTGTACTAAATTACACCAGATGCAAACTACATGCACAAAAAAAATCTTTGTTGGCAACACCTCTCTGAAAGTTGTCACTGAATTTTGCTACTCAGCAGGATGCTGTCAAAAAATTTATTAATAGACAAGAATCAGAGAAGTGAATCAAAAATCTCAGCATGTCCTTTGGAAGGCCAACAATCTGACATTCACATTATATTAAACTCCAGACAAAATTAAAGGTTTCAGAAGGATGATGCTATTTGACCCTGTTTGCATGAACCTCAATTTGCCTTATCCTCTAATAGTTTTGCCAGTGTGCTATAGATAATATTGTATTAAATAACAAGGAAGCATCAATTGTAAAGACATCACCAATTAGACTTTGGCATTAGTGTTCCTGAGTTTGCTGGACTATAAAAGATTTAAAAGAATGTAAGAAATTGGAAAGAAAGATAAATTCTGCGGTAAACTTCGAAACACAAAAAGTTAAGTGTGTAAGTTCAGTAGGCACTGAAATGCCTTGGGAAGTAATGAATCGTTGTGGTCACCTGAAAACTTGGACATAAGCTATTATTATGGAGCATGTGAAAATGGTGTAACTTCCTTCCAGTAATAAAACAAACACAAAAAGAAATGGAAGAAAACCAACTCAACATGTTTATGAAGCACAGTGGGAAGCAAAGATGAGATCAATGAATGGTGTCGGTGTCTGTTTTTAAATACAATACAGTTTTTCATCACATATAAAGTAGCTTCTGTTCCATTAAAATAGTAAAATAATTACTTTGGTAGAAATAACATGTTTAACTACCAATATAAAAATAGATAGATACAAAGAAACTGGAATTATATAATAAAGCTGGTAAAACATCTATTTTTACACAACTAAAATAAGTGTTAATTTTTTTATTTATAAATGCTTTTGCTTTTGACTACTGCTGCTAAGTAGCCACAATTGGAATTTTAATAAATCATAGAGAAATCCCATGCACTTTATAAAACAAAAGATTTAATCAAACAAAACCTCAGAAAAAATTAAAACCCTACCAATTCATAAAATGGAGCTAATGAAACAGTATACAATATTTAAAGGGTCTTTTCTCTGTTCTCAATCAGAAATAAAGTGATGGTACTGAGTGCTTCATATATTTTACATTTTAGATACTTCCATTTCTATTCTGATTTTCTCATAAATTCATATTAAAATGGTCAAATTTGGATAAGCACACTTTCCAGAGGATCAAAAGTTGTGGTGTAAATTAGAAATTAGAATATGCAAGTTGCCACCTGGATCTTGCTCTTTATTATTTTGTACTCCAGGAGAAACAATTTACTTCTTCAAGTCTTAGTTTCTATACTTTTAAGAAAGGATATAATCAAAACTGACACATAGGTTTGTTGTAATAAGAAAAGCCAATGCAAAACTGGTATGCAATAGATGTAAATTTCCTTCTTCCTCTATACATTGCTTATAAATATTACTTTATAGCAAAGAAAAAATAAAATAATGGCAGGAACTGAAAAACTGAAGATGCAAGCTATGTATAGTTCCATTTCATAAGCAATTGTTAACTTTCATTCATTTTTAGTTTTTATATATTTATTGTAGGATATGAGTAACATTTTATATTTCACACTGTTAGCATAATAGGATGCATAATTCCTCTCTTCATTTTTAGTCAGGCCCTTGATATGTCTAAGTCTGGATTTATTTTTATTAATATTACAATGATTCACTGTGCTCTGCAAATATATGAATTATTTTATTTCATCACTTTTGGAAAAGTCTTGACTTATATATGTTCCAGTGATATCCATGACAATAACTTTTTTTGCTTTTATAAAATTTCCATTTTTCTGATTATTCTCTATGTCTTTTAAGCTTTTTCATATTTTTAAAATATTTTTAAATCTCTCTGATGGATTCTAGATAATTTCTGAAGATTTATCTTTTGGTTTACTATTCTCTCCTAAAATTTCAATGGGTGATTAAACTAATACATTGGATCTTACATGTCAATTATTTTATTTAATGTGTGTTTTGTAAATTGTATTTGCATGTTGTAGTATTTGTGCATGTGTGTGCGAGAGAGAGAGAAGTAGAGATAGATAGAGAGAGAAAGAGAGAATGAGAGAGACAAAAAGAGAGAGACAGAAGAGATTCATTTTTTCTACAGCTTTATCTACAGGTACTTTGTGAGGCTTAAAGTTCGTTAGGTTTTGTTCTAAGAAAATCTGTTCTTGCATCTGTCAGACTCATCAAGACACTAAAGGTCTTGGATGATTTTTAACAAAGTTATCAGCTCGATGTTTTTTGAAACATTGTTTATTTCTAGTTCTCACACTGCACTCTTATTAAATTAAATTACTTTGGGAGTTTGGGGGCCCTATGAGATCATGAATCGGAAGCTACTATCACCTGGTTAGGGAAACACCTTTAAGGGAAGCAGACTTACATGAATAAAGTGAGACCTCTAAAGTAGAGACCTCTAAAGTGAGATATCTAAAGTAGAGAGCACTTAGAGTCAGAGCAAAATAAACCATGTGCTGTTAATGTTGAAAAGCAAAGTAGTAAACTATGAGAATAGCTGATGCTAAAACTTATTTATAAAGGCATTACAGTACATATTTATAAAAGGAGTGCCATTGTCTTAATATTTATATTAATGATTATTTTCTCAGTTTATTTTAAATGTGCAAATTATTATTTTTTATGGCAAATGCAGAATAATAAAGTGGTTCTTCTGCAGGCAGAACACAAAGGCAGTAGGCCTAAGCACAGAATACTTAAATTACTAGGCATTGGAAAATAATGGCATCTCTCTCTATAAAGAAGAAAGAAAGTTATCTCCTCAGAGTAGGGGATTACTAGAAGCCATTTTCTGATTAGAGAGAAGAAAAAAATAAAATACCCAATAGGGTATTTTTGTTACTATTGTTAAATAAATGTGTAGAAGCAAATGACTATTTGTAAAACAATGTTAATACCTGAAAATCGGAAGTCATCCCAAATCAGTTATGAATAATATGAAAACCCCAAAAGATTATTATCAGAACCTGGGGAGTTCATGGAAAAGTTCAAGGCTGAAAAAAGTAGGATAAATGTAATATCTGGCCACATTCAACTAAAAGCTTTTACATAGCCCACTAAAGGGAAAATTATAAGTTAATAGTGCTTTTATATTTAATATTATATATAAACTATTGAATATATTTGATCCAATCATTCTTGTATTCTTCAATTCATAAAATCTTAGGTTAAAGATTCTTCTATTTCAGTGATAGCTAAGTTTGGAGAAGCTATAAATTTATTTGATAATCTCTTAAAAGGTATATATGCTCTTCAGTAAATGTATGTATGTGTATATGTGTATTTATATATACTATTGTAAGAACCCCTGCTCTGTGCATTAGAGCGAGATGACTTGCATCTGACAGTTGTAGTCACGGTAAAAATTGAAGTACTACGCGGCCCTTACAGAGAGCAGACTCAGTGAGGATAGATTCAATTTGGGTGTTATATCTACAAAGCATCATCTAGTGAATGAATTATAGCCTTCATTAGGATTTATGTATTCTGTGGCTTTGTCCAATACTGATTATACTGTATCACACTGTAAGATTTAAAGATTTGTTGATGGCAGGACATACCCAGTGTTATTTAGGTAGCTGAAAGGCAGATTTTTTTGTTACTTATAGCTTCAAAAGGGATAAGACTGCCAGGCAAGGGCACATAAGGAACTGTACCCAGAAATAGGTCAATAGCAAGCTGGAGCTGTAGGGAGCAGCTAATACATCACAACCAAGGTGTGCATTTCCTCTTTCAAATAATTTCCTGGGCTCTGGGATACAGGTTTTATCCCTAAGTGTCTGGTACTTGGCCTTAGTTCTGATTAAGGTGCTTGTATGTTGGCCCTGAAATGTGAGAGCCTGATCGGAGAAGAGGCTGGGGAGTGGGCTCAACTGCCTGCTGCAGAAGAGGAACTGGCCTGCCGCTAGCCGGGACATCAAAATGGGTTAGGACAGGATTTTTAAAGACTATATTGCATGCAATGTGTGTTTATTACAACTTCATATATAGTGATTGTTATTGTATTTTATTCCTTTTCCTCAATTTTAACATTTTAGCTCTCTTATATTGTTCTTTATGTTTCTAACTGGAAAACATTTTTTCTTGTTCTATCAAACTGTAGTATACCTTTAATAACTTACACAATAAACAATGTCTAAGGCTTCTGTGACATAAATTTTCAACTTTGACATACACTACAAAGCTATATAACAGAATTTAACTTCTTGTTGGACACTGAGAATTATGCGTGATACGCCGTGTACATTGTCCCTTGTCTGTTGATATACTAGCTTGTCTCAGAGTTTGACTTTGGTGCTTCCTTTCTGAAATGCCTTTGCTATATCAGTGTGGGGAAGAGTGTTGAATATTTTAAAGTCTATACAAGCTCATTGTAATAAATACCGGCATCACTTTTACAATACTATCTAAGAACTCTGTAAAATATTCTTCTGATAAATACTGAGTTTTGTACTATCTATGAATGGAAGTAAGTAGAACTTGCTATTTGCCTACACCTCCCCTATACTTACATAAGAAATAGAACGATCCAGTGAGAGAAAGTAGATCAAATAGAGAATTAGATAAAAGAAATTTCACTTCTTATGGAATTGATGTTTGTGCAATTCTAATTAAAATTTTAACATAAAACACAAATGTTAGTTAGCTATATTTGTTCTAAGCAGAATAATGCATGGCAAAAGAACATTCTTTTTTCAAAAGATACCACACTTTTATGCTGTCTGCAGATATGACTTTTCTTTTACTTTTTAGAACATGTTTGTTCTACATTATAACCAAAGTCTGCACAATGTGTTTTAGGTCAATTAAAGAGATGAACAGGAGGCTGTGCTATTCATAGGTGAGCAATTTCACCCCTAGACATGTCCTGAAGACATTCTGTTTTCACAAGCGAATTCATAAAAAAAAAAAAAAAGGACCTTTTTAACATATGATTACCTAAATTCTGAAAATGCCTAAGAAAATCATTCTCTTATTATCTTTTTCCTAACAAAATAGCTTAATGAGAATTTTGACAAAGTTAACCAGAAGCATAAAAATCTTGATAGATATGAGTCGTGGACCATAAACCAGGAGACCACCTGAAGTAATCTGAATATGCTGATCTTAAATAGCAACAAAGGATAGAAAAGACAAATGTGAAGTTCTAATTTCAGGGTCATTACAGACTTCAACTACTTGAGTAATTTGAACTTCAGTTTTCTCACCTAGAAACAAAAATAATAAATTTTCTATGTATTAAGAAAGGTTCTTATGACTTTCAAATGAGATACTGTTGTCAAATGACTTCTGAATATATTTTGAAAATTTATAAAATGTAATAATGATTGATATGTATTAAGTAACTTCAGGTTATTATTTATATCTGATATGGATATTCTAAGATGAAAATATACTTTTATTTAATGCTCAAATCACTTTAAAAACAAATATATAATTTTAATACAAAATTAATATGTAATAGTATTCTATTCTATTATTTGCTGATATTCTTGGAATTTTTTAAAAATTCTAAAATGTTTTTATTTTTCACTGTTTTAAATTATGAATGCATTTTATCTTTCTGAATCCTCATCACAATCTAAGAAGTAAGTATTCTGGAATGAACGTGAGAGTAATTTTTGTATTGGCATTGTCACTGGTCAGGGACTCTTCATCTTACTACCGTCAATGTTTCTTATTACATGTTGCAAATGTACAATAATTTTAATAGTAGCACACAGATATTCATGCTCAATAAATAATGAATAACTTTTAGAGTACTAGTGGATAAAATTTAAGATTATTGACATATACTCATAGCTATGTGTTTAGTTACTGATACACTAGGTCTTGCAACTTTTACCCGGGTTACCAAATAGATTTCTTCCCATGAATTTAATTCATACATTATGTTCATATTTTATTTGAAAACCCTGGAAGTATCCTCTGTTTTTTCAGATGTCTTATTCCTATGAAAACCAAACAAAAATGATATACTATAGAGATACTGAAATATAAATAAATCTTTAGCTTCTTTGCCTGGAAACTAAAGGATTTACACTCAATCAGTTCTATCCTGCCATAGAAATCTGTGGGGTTGTACATATACAGTTTCTTCACTGGTACCAGGTGAATTTGTGGAGTTATCACTTGCTCACAACTCAGGAGCTGAAACCTTGCTTTAGAGAGATTCCCTAAAGCTTCTTCCAGTTTCATGTAAGAAACCAGGGGGGCAGATATTTTAACCATTATCTTCTGTGAATATACTGTTATAAACTGAAACTGCACACAAACTTATTTGCTTTGTCCCTTATTGCGTGTTAAAAGTATATTTGGACATTTTTTCATAGTCGCTCATAGGCAATTTGGTCACTACTTCTCATACCACATTGAACATATTTCACTTTTTGACATAATTTGCTTCATCTATGTAGCCATCTGAATTTAAACCCTTGTTTAAAATGAAGGAAATAAAAGAAAAATGAAAGAAACCTCTTTACCCTTCATAAAAAAATTCACCAAATATGATCAGTGGACAGGATTCTAGTGAGGGATGGTACTATTTTATCATGATTAACATATATAATCCCCTTTCTAAATCTAAATTACCAATCTAATGTGAAAACATTTGCTACCAAAACTGGACCTACAATAACCAGGTCATTGTTTGAAGTAATTATTTAAACAACTTACTATTTTAGGTGGAAGTTAATTATACAATTGATGTTAAATAGTTACAAAGATTATCTGAGTTAAATGGCAGTCTAGAAAATTATGAGAAAATCTGGGCCATTCTTTACACAGCGGTTTTATCATGTTTTTAAAATTAAACTTATCTTGTTCTTTTTCTCTGTTACACAATCTTTTTACTTTTTATTTAACAATGATAAAATTAGAACACTTCACCATGTCCTAAGAGGTCCTAACTGAGCTGGACCAATCTCCTCAGATCTTGTTGGGACACTCTTTGCTTGGCCACTGTGCTTCAGTGGTAGAGGCTTTGCTCTTCTTCACAAATGGAAAATTTGCTCCCACCTCTGGTGTGACTTGCTTGTTATTCATTCACTTTCTCAATAAATGATTCTTATAAATTATGAGGAAGATACAGTCCATATTTATATCCTTCTCAATAAGATCTTTTCCAGAAGGTACATGGTGATGAGAGAGCAGTGATGGGTCACTCAGAACATTTGAGGAGGTGCTGTTTACCAACACTGCTATGGAAATACTTCAATATGTTATCAACTGGCCATATTATATGCAATAACTTGAACCCAAAATATGCATACAAAGAGTTAATGTTCTAAATTACTCTTGTTTATTGCCTCTTGAACAATTAGGAGTGAAACTTCATTAAGCATTGTTAACACCTAATGCTTTAAATGAAACATGAAGAAATAGAGAAAGATCATGATTTGAATTTTTAAACCCTTGCCGTTTTCTGTTTCCATTAGTATCAGTCAATATAGATTAATATAGTGATATAAAATAAAAACAACCAGAGATACCTAATTGCATATACTCTGATGATTGTGTCTATATTGGTATCAGTTTTCCTTAATTTTTAAGTAAAAAGATATCTTTTTGAAATTCTGTACATAATATACATGATTGTATTTATCCAGTTATTCATTTGTTACTTCCTATTACATTTTTTGCAAATATCCCTATTTTAGATTTTCACTTTCCTCATTTTTCTAATAAGCCTAATTACATCTCTTAAAAGAGAAAAAATGATAAAATATATAACATAAATTGTGTGTGTTGTCTGTATGTGTGTATATAGAGAGGAGGGTTGTCCAAAAAACTGACATTCTCTTCTTCAGGGTGGGCCCCTTGTAGTACAGGCTTCCCTCAATAGGTGAGTGTTCTAGGAACCCTTTCATATCAGTGCACCAGCCGGCATTGTTCAGAGAGGCTGTGTTTGGCTTCAGTGAATTTTTTTGAAGACTTTCAATGCATTTGACCATTTTATGATAGGTGATTAATCAGTGCACCTGCCCATACCATGCTGAGAGTATTCAGCAGTTTTTGACAAAAAAAAAAAGGCATGATGCCTGTGCCCCACCCTTCCTATTCATCAGATCTCATTTGGGGTAATGTTTCCCCCCCAACCCCCGTAGAAGAAGAAAGTCCTCAAAGGGAAACATTTTGCCAATGTGGAAGAGGTGAAACAAAAATTGTCAGAAGCACTAAAAGGCATCAAAATCAATGAGTTCAAAAATTGTTTTGAGCAGTGGAAGAAACATCTCTATAGGTTTATTGCATCAAATGGAGAGTACTTTGAAGGTGACTAAAGTCACCTTCATGTAAGAATAAATACATGATTTTGTATAAATAAGTTCAACATGCCTTTTGTATAAATAAGTTTAAACATGTAAGAATAAATACATGATTTTGTATAAATAAGTTCTATTTTAGGGTCCCCCTTGTGTATGGAGATACACACACACACACACACACACAGATAAATGTGTATATGGAAAAATGTTTTATTTCCTAATTAAGCAAATTAAACCAGTAAAACATAAATTGATTTTTTTTTAATTAGATGATTCTTTTCTCTTACATTTCTGCAATTTGGTACTCTATTCATAGTGTTAGTGTGTATAGTGATATTATATATACAGATATTACACATGTATATCTATATATATTTATATATACTATAAAAACAGTATGTATATATAAAATTTAAGCAAAACATTATTTTAGAAAAATTTTATTCATTCTTTTTCCACCCCAGTGCTAAGAGAAACACTTAAGAAACAAAAAAAATGCAATGAGTAATTTTAAACACATCTTTTAGACTGCATACTATAATAAATACTTGATTTTGCTGATTTGAATGTTTCACATACTTAGCTCTTTCTATCACATTCTGTAACATCTGACCATTTGTCTCTAGGATCTGTAATAGTTCTTCAAATAACAGAAATGTTTCATCCTACCTCTGAACCAGTGCAGTGTTCACTCTCCCACTATCCTGTCGTGATGCTCTTTTAGGACTCGACTCATTCTTTCATTCATTGTTATGCGTCAGGCTTCCATGACTCCTTTTCTAATTGCCAACAGAATAAACACCCAAATTCCCAGCTTGTTTTTCCATACCTTTCCCAGCCTAGCCCACTACCAACCAATACAGCACACCAAGGATCTACATTTACTAGAATCACACACTGCTTCTGAGAACAAGCCAGGCACTTTACTGGCTCCAGAGCTCATTCTTGCCATTATCACTGTTCCATTGCCTCCCTTAAATTCTTTCCTAACTCTGAAAGGACTTTAAGAATAACACTGCCACTCAGTAACCAATTTGTTTTAAACAGACTCTATTTGTTACAGCAGATGTATTGTAGAATATTGAAAAACAAAGGCTTGAAAAATATAGTGCTCTTTCAAACTGAATTAATCTTAACAAACTTGCCAATGCCTATGTTTTATCATTTAGACTTTATATTTTCACGTAGTTTTCAAATGTATTTTATTCAAAGCAACAACAATTAAAAAGGAATGAAGGGGCTGCAGAAGTGGAATAATGGCATTAAGATCTTTCTGAGAGCAAAATCTAGTACTCGTTGATGGTAAAACCATCTCACAGACCTATATGTGTTGTAATTGATTCATTTGTAAGACTGCATTAGAGTCCTTAACAACTTGAACATACATCTTATCCATTTTGGTAAGTGATCTATAGACATGATTTTAAAGTCTGTTTAAATTGTCTTCTGTTTTGTTAATAATACTAACTTTTAAAAGTTTTTTTAATCACCTAGATGATCTCTTTCTATTTTAGCAACTGTGATGGCTTGGATATTCAATACCTTTATTTTAAACATATTTGGACATATATTTATAAATGTATACAAAGGTTACTTTTCCCATATACTAATATGTAGGGCATATATTCACGTTAAATAAATAAATTGTGATGATTTGTGAATAATACGTTGAGTTGCATTGAAAATAACATTGCTATATACGCACACTTAAAGAATGCAACTTATTTTCATATTACACCCTTATGCCAAATTAAAAACATATAAAGTTACTCTTACTGAAGTTTTTATTGTAAGCCTGAAAATGTACAGTTTTTGCTTTATACTCAGAAGTTACAGGTAAAATCTTTAAACAGTTGAAATGTGGCAGTTTAAGAGGAAAAATGCAAATATCTGTTGACAAATTCATGAAGCTTATCTGTTTGAGTTACTGAAACTCAAAACAAAGATTTGTATTTCAGAGAAGCCCCTTAAATACAGTGACGGCAACATCCCACAGGGAACGGTCTGTTACATCTCACTGAACATCCGACTTCAGTTACATCTTTGTGTCCTTACACTTTCAACACGTTTCCGCTTAGAGGAAATGAAAAAAGGAAATTCAAATCTCTTACCTGCTTGCTAACTGAATTACTTTGGAAAATTTTATTTTTAATGAAATGATTATTTTCATCAAAGACATAATAAAGAAAATTAACATGTAAACGTTTGAAAAAATTATTTAGACTATTAATTACATATCTAAAAATAAATTAGAAGAAATAATTTGCCTTACTAACTCAAAAATGAATTGACATATTGATTGTTGCTTCCTCTTAGTCTTAAATAAATTAGAGAAAAAGTAAAATAGCCACACAAATTAGATAAAAGTATGATAAATTTATCATCAATCTACTACCTACCTATTTCTTTTCATAATCCTATCCAATCATCTATCTAGTTATAATATGTTTAATGCATCTATCACACCATAGAAAACAAGTCCTATGCAGAACAGATAAGACTCAAAATTAAACCTTCAAAATGCATCATTAGTGGTTATATTTCATGGAAAGTGACTTACAATTTCTACTCTGGAAAGAATACACTTCTTTTACATTCTCTTACCTTTATTGTAAATAAGGGTCACATGTTATAGGCTAAAATTTATGTAAAAAAGAAATATAATCCTGAATATTCAGCAAGGTATAATCATAACACTTTACAATGCTAAGTGCTTTTTATATCATATAAGGTGACTGTTTCCTTTCATTCTGTAAAGTACATACAGAAAGAAAGAAACAATAGGAAAAATACCTCTAAAGATAAGTGGAGATATGGCTATTAAAATACTTCACCACTTTGCACTAAGTTATTCAAAGGAGAAAGAATATTTTTGGGAGGAGACAGAGTGTTAGGCAATTTTCTCTGTAATTATTCAAATGTTTGGTCAGTAGTCTCTCAACAACAACACAAAATAATGCCTACTTGCTGGGTCAACATTTCCACATAAAAAAATATAATTTGTTAAGTCACTGAATTGGTATCCTTATTACTTTTAATAATTTCATTGCCCCAATAGTAGTCAATAAAATTGAAGTGTTAGGAATTCAATATTTGCTGCCTAAACACACACTCATTGGCCATAGAAAGATGGGTTCTAAGGTTCTCAGAATTTAAGATGTAGAGTTCAGATGGATCACCATGCCAAAAGGTGATGATGTTGGGTAAATTCTGAAATGAATTCTGAGATGCATGTTGATTCCATAAATAAGAATGACTTATTTCATGCATTTTCACCATAAGACTAGTTTCCAATAGTATTAATGGATCAGTTAAACATATTTATACTCAAAATTCATTTGGTAGAAAATAACATCATCATTGGCTAAATACACAAAAGAATAAAAGGACCAACAATTGGAAATAGCTAAGTATATACATATTATCATTTTCCCACAAATATTGTTTTTCATAATAGTTTGTGCCATTAAAAATAATTTATCATTAGATTTATAATTTCTCAAATGTATGTTAATGATAATTAATCAATACAACTTCTCATTTTATCTATTTATTTATTTTTTAATTTGAGTGACCTTTAAGTCTTTACCAGATAGGACTATTTCACCTACATTGAATTGCTGAGTAAAACAAGGTCAAAACAAAGTCATTGAAAATCTCACACCCTAGTATGCTACTCATTGGGATTGATAAATAGCTTCAATTTTCTCAGTTCCATGACAAAGAGAATTGGAACAGTTCTGTGGAGATCCATAAGAAGCTGGCTGTAGCCAGCTGAAAAATGACATTTTTTGTACTGTTATTGGCAAGGTTAAAGCTCTTTACAAATAAAAAGCATAAAATTTTCTCAGAATTCAGTTTAGTTTCTAAGTCATATTGTCTAGTTGAATTGGACATTTGGGGAAACTTTATGAAGTGTTAACTACATTTGGAGATTTCTTGAAATAGACCCCAAATTTCTTTAGTGCGACAAATACACAGGAATTTTTTGAGATTTATTTCTTGCATTGATTTAGTAGAGGTACAAAAAACTATTTTCTTCATGTAACAGGTTGTTATGACTATCATATGAGATGCAATGATTGTACAAAAATACTTGAATGTGAATAAATTAATGCAGATGCAAAGTGATCTAATTGGAAAGAAATAGCTAAGGAACATAGAACTTGGAATTTGTCTTGACTTAATGAATAACAGCTCCCTTTACATAAGGAACCCGTATATTAGAGCCTAAGTTCCTGCTCTACAAAGTTACATTTTTTGAATAAATTAGTTTCCAGTTTCTTCCCGGAACATTTCTCTGAAAGACATTTGCAAAAACAACAGTTTTACTGTGGCAGTTGTAGGGCCTGGCCAAGTGGAGGGCGGCGTTCTTATGCACCTTGTGAACTATACAGCTCATTAAGGTCTGAGGGCATCAAATCACAGACACCAATCTAAGAACGTTCTATTCTTCACACTTTTCACTATCCACAACTTTTTAAAAAATATTCAGCTCTTATACACTCCTCTCCTGATGAATTAAATTTATCTTCAAGGGAATAAATAGTTATAAAACCTCACTTTCTCAATACTAGCCAAGCTCTATTGCTAAAAGTGTTTATGTTTTCTGCTTTCTGCTCTATCCAAGGACAAAAATTTTGGATCGCGATGATAATACATCCAATCACAATTTCTTTAATTTTATAAAGCTTTGAAGGAAAGGCAACTTTATTCTATAGTTGAAAAAAATGAACTGCCGTAGTCTCCCCTTATCTGTGGGGTACATGCTCCAAGACCCCCATGGATTCCTGAAAACATGGATAGAATACTGACCCCTATACACATTATATTCTTTCTTATACATACACACCTATGACAATGTTTAATTTATAAATTAGGCAGAGTAAGAGATTAGCAATCATAAATGAGAAAATAGAACAATTATAGCAATATACTGCAATAAAAATTATGTGAATGTGGTTTATCTCTCTGAACATATCTTATTACACTCACCTTTCCACTTGAAAGGAACATTTTACTGCTTCTTTTTAGAATATCTGAATTGCCAGTATCATTATTCTTATGCTTTGGGGTCATTATTAGGGAAAATAAAGGTTTCTTGAACACAATTTGCTGTTTTTTTTTCAAATTTTTTTTCTTTTTTTCCCTTATTTTATTTTATTTTTGTTCAATTACAGTTATTTGCATCCTCTCCCCTTCCCTTCTCCCTTGCTAATGTTAGAAATGACTCTGATCCAGGGAAAGTTTCCTGAGATGATCTGGCAGAGGAATTTTAAAAAAGTCATTTGTGTTTAAGTGTGTTTTGAACATTAATTGTCAAGATTTCTAGGCATATTTGATTTTGGTTTCGGGATTTCTATTTCTAAGATAGTTTTTACTTAGTAAAGACTAATTTGAACTTCTTTTAAAACTGCAAAATAATGTTCTGTGTATTAGATTTATTTTGAGGATTTAGAAATCACTAAAAAAAATAAAATTAGGTTTCAGGGAGAAATGTTTTTGACTTACTATTTAATATTCATAGTAAATCCACTCTTTTAAATTTACTTCTTATTTTAGCACTGTTTTTTAATGTATAATTTTGGATTTGGTTAATCATGCTGGCTACCTAGTATTATTCATATAATAAATACCTGCTATGTTTTAGCCATCAATCATAGCTGCCATATACTAACATTTTTATATTTGAAGGATTAGTAATTAAACTTGAGATGTTTAAGTGCATACAGACTGGTTTTCAAAATTGTGTGACCTTTGATATCATTTCTTATAAAGAAAATTTCAGATTAGACAGACGTTCCAATAAAGTGATGCTTACTGATCATCTACTCTGAATTAGGGCTGGTGCTCAGTGCTTTCACATGCTAATGAGTATTCAGAGAGGTTAACCTGCAGATTGATAAAACCAGGCCTTCTCCATGCTCACTCTGATTAGATTCACTGTCTTTAATTAGATGCACAGTATCACACCAAGTGCTCCCTCTCACTGAAACTGCAAGGAAAACCTGGAGATTGGAGTCAAAGATTATTTCTTGATATTTGATACCAAACAATAAATAGAGGACCAAATGCAGGATATTGGAATCCGTGATTTTTAATATTACATACTGAACAATTGAAGAGAGGATCAGACATAGGAAAATTGATTAATTTTATTAAAAGGGAAATTATTTATATTATATTTGATTATAAATATTATTAAATGCTAGTTATTTACTTGATTCTAGCATACGTTGAGGACTACATTTTTATTTAATCTGTAATGGATGTTTAGATTACATTAGACTGTAGCTTTTATACCTGTGCTCCCCATCACATGAAGTATATCTGTAGCAAAACGTTATTTATTGCTTTAGACAATTGATTTACCTAAATATCATTTTATCCTTGAAATAAAACAGTTAGTTTTTCATTTTTAACTTTTAATTCTCTAATCTGAAATTTGCACTCATAGGTTTCTTCTGTGATTTAAAAACTATAAGAAAAATTAGTTGAATTTAAAGATGATTATTTCTTTCACATATTTTTCTTTAATAATCTCACAGTACCCAATTTTTATTATATTTCAGATACTGCCAAAAACTACTGTTTTTCTTAATAGTGAGATTTTATTTTCCTCTCTTAATTAGATTATAATTATACTGTTGCCCCAGTATCTCTCCAGTGACCAGGAAAAATACTTAACGACCATTTACTATTGACAAAGAACAAAGAGTGTTTTGTGAAGAAACAAAATGAAGATCTTTCTTTTTTTGTTCATCTCTTTCTTTGCTCTTTTTTAATAGAAACTGAGATTTCTGACTGATTATTGTCACCACTAATATGAGCACACTTTCTTAAATTTCTTTCACTTAACAAATTCACTAAGTTTTCTGATATTTTTAAGTGAAAAGATATTACCAGAACAAAGTTGCATTTTTAAATGTTAAATCAAAGTGTTCTTTTTCTGGATAAGAAATACATTTTCTCAAAGGTAGGTTACTTCAGCATAATTTTCCTGTGGAATAAATAGAGTTTGTGGGTGCTAATAACCACATCACATTTCAAAAATTGCATTAATATCTAATATTTCAAATCTGTTTCCCATTGAAAAACAAAATTGCTATATTCATACTGTAATGCAAAATGTAAAATCTAAATTAAAACTGTTAGCAAGACATTGTTATCCTGATATTACCGCAGATAGCACAGACATTTCAAATGGGTTTACTGAAAGTTTCAATTAACTAAAGAAGGTCAGGGATTATGGACACAAAAGGAACCAATCAAATCTCTGGATTCATTTGCCATATCCCAGCAACTATACCACTGAGGAGTGCTGTGTAGTAATCGTTCTACACTTACTGCTACTGCCCACAGGCTTTTATAATAAACTCTGCTATTGACCTCATTGACTCAAAGACAGCAAAGCTGGGTCTGCAAAGCAGTATATGTTGCAACAATAGCCTCTTTTCCATAAGTATATGTGATCAAGAAATCCCTTTCTTTTATAATCAATATCTAGACTGTGCCAGGAAACTCACTTCACCCCCCTCTCCCACACACGATAAAGGTTAAACATGTCTTTTCTTATTCCTATTTTCTTATAAGCTAAAGCCTTTTTTAAAAAAAATAATAAGTGGGCATGAGGGCATTTGTCATCTTTATAAAGACCCCTGTGAATGACAAACACTAATGTGCTTGGGAGAACAGATCCCGTAAAACCACAACTGTCTCTCCATCTGTAGAACACCTGTCCTGTGTGCCAAAAAGGAAAATTACAGAAATGCAATATAATTGTATAATGAAGAAATTCAAAGCTATTAAACCAGAGTTCTGTGTCCAAATCATTTAGACAATAAAAAATTCTCTTCTGTTTTGGAATATCACATTTTAGTCATCTTAATACTAGTATTTCCTCTATTTAATTCTAGGTAAATTGCTTAATAGATCATCAAATTGGTAGTACAACACATTAAAATTACAAAATTTTAGAAAAAAGTAAACTTTTCAGAATGCTTTTATGCCTATATTCTGATCTTTAAAGATAAATTAGTATCTCACTTCTTGAAAATTTGAACATCATGATACAATGAAGAAAATGATGGAATCTTTTTCAGATATAATAGTCTATAAAAATAAAAGTTTAGAAATTTTGTGAAGAATGTTTCAATATTTAAAATAAATGGTTTACATATCATCCATTAATTATTAACTTAAACATTAAATTTAAATATTGAAAACTACTATATTTTATATAACTCAAATATCTAAAATGAATGTAGGTTTGAACATTCCTAACATTCCATGTTAGATAAAACAAGAAAAGGCATAGACAGTTTCGAAGTAAATTTATAATAGTGAAGTCTAAAATTTTATTTTAGAATTAATGATCCTGGAGTACAAAAAGGTTAAGTAACTCGCTTTAATATACCTGGTTATCTGAGTCACCAATACTAGAACCAGTATTCTGAAATATTTCCAACATAAATTTTAATCAAAATCGTACTATATACTCACTTTAAGCCCTTAGGTAAATTGAAAAATGGAGAATTATATCTAAAAATAACAACTGGTGTTAAAGTATTATAACTGATGTGTAGTCCAGGTATACCTCTGCATTTTATGTTGCTTTAGGATTTCAAGAGAACATTCTGCATCAGGAAGTGACCCAGGTGGGGAAAAAGGCAGTTCAACAGATACTCTATGCCTTACACACGCATCATTGCAGGAGTGTTTAATTCATAAAATCAAATAGGGCCAGAAGTCAAATAACCCCACTTCACTACAATCTTCTTTCAAACTAAATTACTTCATATACATTTCCTATCTTTTGGGAAATATCTCTATAGAAGATGTTTTATAATATGTTAGTAGAAAAGGAGGACCTCTATTTTTAAAAGGTGATTCAAAAAAGATTGAGTCTAGCAAAATTTTATCAAAATTTAGCAGGTGGTGAGTGTAGAAGTGACTTGAGAAATGCACACACACACACACACACAAACCTGGGATCGGAGTAAGTGGAGGCAATCAGAACCCATTTCTTTTACTTGTGTAAATTCCTACCCTTGTTCCATCTCATGTTCCTTCTCTGTGTCAAAACTATTTACTCTGAACACATTTCCATCCTCTTCCCCATTTTTTTTTTTTTTTTTTTTTTTTTTTTAGTCTTCTGGTCTGGTAAGTGTCTGCTTCTGTGTTGTCAAAAGGGTTATAACATAAAATGGAGAAAAAGATTACACATTCTGCTGTTACTCCTCGTCCTTGTTTTTTTTTTTTAAGCTTCCACTGTCTTCACATTCTGAACCTCAATAAAATGAACCAATGCATAGGAAAAAGGAAATATATAGTTGATAGGAATTTACTATGTAGGGAAGAATATTGAAGTAGAGAGAGAAAATTATATTGCAATGTTTTCACTAACCCTTCCCACATACCGCAGACTTAAAATGTGACTAATGTGACAAATGTCTCTTGCTACTGTTCTCAGACTGGATGGTGATCATTAGCTGATGGTGGAGAGAAACATAATATTGAAACTCTGCCTTACTAAGTGGAACATATAGATGACTGACCATCCTTAGTGAATCAGTAGATGTCCAGAGTTGAATGGAAGATAAACAGTTGACTGAAGAGTGTGACCTGTAATGCCTTTTCTTGTTTAGAGAGATGTACCAGGTACGTGAGGAAAAATGAATAGTCACTTCTAATCATAGCCTCTTGCTTTGGACTAGTCTCCTATAAAATTTGTGTAAAAGTGCTGCAAAGATTTTTGAAAAAAGAATGGTGTGTTCCAACAAATTTAGATATATCCTTATTTAATCTTCGTGTGGTTAAAATTTGATAACAGAAAAACTGAGGTACTCCAGAATATATCACATTTATTTATTCCTTGTAATTTGATGGCTCTTTATATTATTTCCACTTTTTTCTAAAGAAAGAAAGCTAAAATAAATATATTCTGCGCTTTTTTTTGTGGGCATGCATGGTAAAAATTATCTGGAATCTGCACTTAAAGTAATTTCTAGATTATTGAGTATAAGCATCAATGAATTTTCTCTAAAATATCAAATTATTTCAAAATCTATTATAGCAGTTTATGTATGAACTGCTATAATACATGTACCATGACCGGTGTAAGAGAATTATTTGTCCAAAATTTACCAATACATTTAATATGTATCTTTTGTCATTCTGATGAAAGGGAATAGTACCCCATAGTTTTAATTTAATTTTCTGCAAAGACTAATGAGCATTATTATTTCTTACATGTTTATTCTATTGTGGCTTACATATACATTCTCTTTAAACATGTATCTACAATTGACTTTTCATCTTTTGCACATGCAGTTTGATATCAATTTTATGAGAAAATTCATTTACTTGCCTTTGGCTTGCCTTTTTATCTTATTAATAGTGGCATTTTACATATGTAATATTTTTAAACTTAATGTGAGATTTAAGGCTGTCAATAAGCATACATCTTTTTCAAAATCACAAAGAATGGCTAAAAGACTTATAAAAGAGTGATTTTTGGTAGAAAAGACATTTTAAAATTATAGAACTGAGTAATGCAAAAACTCAATTTACAAGTCAAAAATTGGGTTTGGGGAACATTGTCTCAGCAGAAATGGGTTGACTGTGAATTGGCTATAGGTAAAAATAATATTCAGCCCGGCTGGTATAGCTCAGTGGATTGAGCGTGGGCTGGGAACCAGAGGGTCCCGGTTCGATTCCCAGTTGGGGCACATGCCTGGGTTGCGGGCCAGGTCCCCAGTGAAGGCCATGTGAGAGGCAACCATACATTGCTGTTTCTCTCCCTCTCTTTCTCCCTCCCTTCCCCTCTCTCTGAAAATAAATAAATAAAATCTTTAAAAAAATAATAATATTCAGTCTAAAACAGAGAAAATTAAAAAATAAAAAGACAATGGAAAATAATAAAAACATCGTACATATTTTATAGCTTTAGAATGAAAGAAAAATGAAGTATAAAGAGATGGAAGAAAGTAGAGCTTATAATTTATAAGAGTTTTCAAAAATATAACCTGTATAAATATTGGGTTGGCCAAAATGTAATGGCCAAAAAGTCCATTACATTTTTTTCTGTTAAAAAAAAAGATACATTTTCCATTTTCACCAATAATTCATTGATTTGGATATTTTGAGTTTGTCTTTTATCTGCCACTATTGGATTCCAATGGGTAAAGGCCAGGGGTTTGGTTAAACATCTTCCAATGTGTAAGACTGCACCAGAGAAAATAATTATTCAGCAAAAATCTCAGTATACCAAGAAACTTTGCAAACCAGTTTTGACATGTTTGATCTATCACAGCACTTTCTCCATATACTGCATAAATCTTTTGTTATATTTAAGTTGTGTTTACCTTTTTTGAAAAAAAATAAAGTATAATACACTGAAAATGCTGCATATCTTCCATCTTCAAACTAAAATGGCTACACAAAAATTCACAAATTTTGATAAGTCTTCCTAAATGCATGCTGAGCCTGTGGCTAAGTGAACTGAGTGATGGCCTGTGAACCAGGTTGGATGCCCAGTCAGGGCACAAGCCTGGGTTGCAGGCCAGGTCCCTGGCTGGGGACATACAAGAGGCAACTACACATTGCTCTCTCTCTCTTTCTCCCTCTCTTTTCCTCTCTCTAAAAATAAATAAAATATTTAAAAAATAAAATAAATGCATGCTTATATGACAGTTGTCACAATACAATCTAACAAAATTGTTTCAGATGAAGTTAAAAACAATGAAGTACTACTAAAGCCATCATATAGAAAAAGCATAATGAATCTTTCGGCCAAACCGATACAAAGAAAATCACCACTAGACATGTCTCAGAATAACTGGGAAAAAAATAAGATCTTAATAAGATCCAAAGAGAAGACAAATTATCTTCAACTGTGAGTAATGAAAATAAGAAAATAAAAGGATCTTAGTTTGAAAGAGCTTTTAACCTAGAATTCTATGCCTTAAGTCTATTAAAATGTCAGAGATAAACTAACACATTCTTAAGAAATAGACAAATAAACAAAAGATAAAAAACTTTAAACTATTTGTTCAGAGCAACAAAGATTAAAAAAATAATAAAATTGTTGTCTTTATAGACAAAAAATGATCCCAAATGAAAATATGAATATGCAGGAAAAAGTGAAGAGCAATACAAAGTCTAAATGTCTGCGTTAAATAAATAGTAAATAATATTAATGCATTTTGAGAATCTAAAATATATATAAAATTAAAATATACAAAAACAATAGCATATAGATTAGTAGACAATAGAACTTTTTAAGTTATTTGCATTTCTAGGAAGTGGTAAAACGATGAATTTATATTAACTCTGATATGTCAATATAATATTGCAATCTCTAGTAGGAAAACAAAAAATTCTATTTAAGAAATATAATAATATTTATTCAATTCATAAAACTGAACCTATGTGAAAATAGAAAGGAGGGATATATATACCAAATGATAACATGACAGACTAAGCATAAGTATATAAATAAGTACAGTAACTGTTAACGGACTAAATATTCCAATTATAGAAAAATTTTATACTGGATAAAATCAGAATCATATATATGTATGTGTGTGTGTATGTGTGTGTGTATCACTAAAGAGATGCTTTAATTATAAAAATAATGAAAGTTGAAATGTAAGGAGGTAAAAACATAAGAGGCAAAAAACATTTTTAAAAAATATTGCATAACTACACTAATACCAGATAAACTTAAAAGTATGAAAATTACTGATGGTTATAAGGAGAATCATATTATGTTAAATATTCAGTTCTTTATAAATAGAGTTCTAAAATTATATATAACTAGTAAAATTACCTTATATAAAGCAATAGGTAGTTAACAGAATTAAGAGAAGAAATATACAAATTTACCACCAGAGCAGGAAATATTAACTCAAATTTTGTGTCTCTGAATTAATATGCAACAATAAATGTCTAAGAAATAAAATACATATCTATAATGATAAACATGACAAAATAGAAAACATTATACTTAAACTAATAAACATAAGTTTTTAATTAATAAATTAGAAAGAGAATGCTATCTCTTTTTAACAAATGTTTTGTCAAAAATTAATTGAAAATATAAATAAACTGGAAAAAATCTAAGAAAAAGGCTATTTGTCCAAATATGAAATCTGAACACTCATGTATATGAAAATACTAAATTCACAATTACAAATATCTTCCCCCTCCCAAAAAATAAGAAAAATAATTTCAGTGATGTTGACTTTTCCAGAGACGATAAAGGGATCACATCCCAGTTCATATGTGAGTCCAGTTTAAACGTGATGCCATTAAATATATATGACCCAGGACTTCCAGTCAAGATGGCGGCATGGGTAAACATGGCTCACCTCCTCACACAGCCACAGTAAAAATTGCAACTAAACTACAAAACAACTATCAGAGTTGTCAGAAAATTGAGTTATAAGGAAGTCCAACAGCCAAGGAATTAGAGAAGTTACATTTATCCAGACTTGTGGGAGGGGCAGAGCAGCCAGGATGCTTGGAGAGGTGAGAAATATGAAGACACAGGATAAGCAGCCCCACACCCATTTGTGGTATATAAAAATCAGAAGGGGCACCTCACAAGCGAGAGATCCAAATCTAGCACTACACTACCCAGCCCAGGGTTCCATTGCCAGGAAGATAAGTTACTATAACTTCTAATCATAAAAACCAGTGGGGGTTGGGGCAGTGGAAGAAACTGTGAGATTCTTAGAAGTCAAGGGAGTCTTAAAGTCCTAAGACTTAAAGGGCTTAGGACTTAGGTAGACTCACTTCCTCTGGGCTTCAGCCTCAAGCAACAGCTGGAAGGGCACCAGTAACATATGGGAAGAAACTGAAGTGTCTGGCATCAGAGTGAGTGTGGGGAACAACTTCCTCCTGAGCAAAACTCCAGAGCCCAGGCGGCAGCATTGTCTGCTTTCTGAGCCCTCTCTCACACAGAGCCACAGAACGGTGACACGATATTGGAGACTCCATCAACCTGGTTCACTTGGATAGTCCACCCTGGCAATTACCTAAGGCTCCATCCCATCCAGATTACCAGTGCACTTTTCTACAATAGGCCACACTACTAAGAGAGTTGAAGCAACTCTACCTACCACATAGAAACAAACACGGGGAGGCTGCCAAAAAGAGGAGACAAAGAAATATGGCCCAAATGAAAGAATAGAACAAAACTCCAGAAAAAAAGAACTAAATAAAATGGAGAAAAGCAATCTATGAGATGTAGGGTTCAAAACAGTGGTTATTAGGATGTTCAAGGAACTCACTGGGTACTTCAACAGCATAAAAAGGACCCAGGAAGAAATGAAGGTTATGCTAAGTAAAATAAAGAAAACAATCACAGGAAGTCAACAGTGGAATGGAGAAAGCTGAGAATCAAATTAATTGTTTGGAACATAAGGAAGAAAAAGGTTCAATCAGAATAGCAAGAAGAAAAAAAAAAAATCCAGACAAAACAAAGATAGGCTAAGGAACTTGTAGGACAACTTCAAAAATGCTAGCATTCAAATCATGGGGGGTACCAGAAGGAGAAGAGAAAGGGCAATAAATTGAAAATTTATTTGACAAAATAATGGAAGAAAAGTTTCCTAATTTGATGAGGGAAACGGACATATAAGCCAGGAAGCACAGAGAGTCCCAAAACAAGATAAACACAAAGAGGACCACACCAAGACACATTGTAATTAAAATGCCAAAAGTTAATGATTAAGAGAAAATCCTAAAAGCAACAAAAGAAAAGCAGATAGTAATCTACAAAGGAGTTCCCAGAAGATTGTTTGCTGATTTTTCAACAGAAATTTTTCAGGCTAGAAAGGACTGCCAAGAAGTAGTCAAAATGATGAAAAGCAAGGATCTACCACCTAGATTACTCTGCCCAGCAAAGCTATCATTTAGAGTTGAAGGGCAGATAAACTGCTTCCCAGACAAGGTAGAGTGAAAGGAGTTGATCATCACCAAGCCATTAGTATATGAAAGGTTAAAGGGATTTATTTAAGAAAAAGATAGAAACTATGAATATTTAAATAGCAATAAATTCACAACAATTAACAATTGAATCTAAAAAGCTAACTACACAAACAAGCAAAACAGGAAAAGAATCATAGACATGCAGTATATTTGGAGGGATATACTCCAAATATAGTTGGGAGGGGGAAAGTGGAAACATGGGAAAATGTGGAGGGATTAAGAAGTAAAAATTGTTAGGTATAGAATAGACAGGGGGATGTTAAGAACAGTATAGGAAATGCAGTAGCCAAAGAATTTATATGTACAACCTATGGACATGAACTAAGGGGGCATTGTGCTGTGGGGAGGGAGTACCAGGTGGATGGGGGCAAATGTGGAAGTATTGAGACAACTGTAATAGCATAATCAAAATATATTAATACATATAAGGCCCTATATCTCTTATATGCTTATATGTAAAAACTTAATGAAATACTAGCAAATGGAATCTTTATAATTGGAATAATGTTTACTAGGAATGTTAGCACAATCCTTTTCTCATTACCAATTTTAGGAAAACTGTTTTTATTATTTTATCATTAAATGATGACATTTGCTGTAGAATTTTAGTAGTTTCCCTTCATTGAATTAATTTCCCTTCAACTCTAGGCTTCCAAAAGGTTCTATGATGAGTGGTTCTTAAAACTTATTGAAATAACTCTTTCATTTATTGATTTAATCATAAGATTTTATTTTTGTTTATTCACTGTGTTATGTCTAGGAAAAGCAAAAAAAAAAAAAAAAAAGAAGAGAGAGAGAGAGAAACATGAGCCCTGGCTAGTGTAGCTCAGTGGATTGAGCGCGGGCTGGGAACCAAAGGGTCCCATTTCGATTCCCAGTCAGGGCACATGCCTGGGTTGCAGGCCAGGTCTCCAGTGAGAGCCATGTGAGGAGCAACCATACATTGCTGTTTCTCTCCCTCTCTGTCTCCCTCCCTTCCCCTCTCTCTAAAAATAAATTTTAAAAAATCTTTAAAAAAAAAGAGAAACATGAAAATCATTATTCAAACATTGCATAAATTTGTGCATAGAACATCAGATGTCTCTACACATAAACAATGAAAACTAATAAATGTATGATGTAAAGTTCATGCATAAAATGTTGAATTCTTACATATTAAATAATTAAAAAGTTGAATTCATAAAAATCATTTAAAATAGTAACAAAATACTGAGGAAATTGCTCTATAAAATATTGGCTATAACTCCTTATAAACAAATGTAAAATATTTTTATAATAGTGAAAAATATCTAAATTAATACAAAGATATAATATATTTATGAAATAGAATGTTCAATATTATAGATATGTCATTCTCCCAAACTTTATCTATTTATGCAATGCAGTTATAGTCCAATCTCTGGTGTTTAGGGGGAAATGACAAGATAATTCTAAATATATATGGAAGAAAAAGAACCAAATCGGGAGGATTTATTCAACCATATAGCAAGAATTATTATCATGCTACAATACATTAGCATTGTGAGAATAGAAAAATAAACAAATGGAATATATTATAGTACAGAAATTCTCCCGTAATATAAAAGATTAATATTTGGATTTGTAATCAATTTTGTTGAACTATATAGTGGAAAATGGATTTTTTTCCTAAGATTTATCCTAGATCAAGTATATATCTATCTAGAAAAAACAGAAACTCAATTATTAATTTAAAACATAAATTAAAATTAGTTCTAGGTAAATTATATCTCCAAATTATGAAAATTAATTAAAGTTCATAATTCATAAAGATTTTAACAGATAAACTGGGCAAATATCTTCATGACATTAGGCAAAAATAATTTTAATAAAAATAAAAATGTTAACTAGATTGAAAAATAATGATAAAGTAAACCATAAAACTATAACAAATTCTATGAAAATTTATTTCTAAGTGTGTGACTATGCCAATACAAAATAATAAAATATAATGGTAACACGTATAATTTTCAAAAGGCTATCATCTGTTGTAAAAAAGAACTACTAATCAATAAGAAGAAGACAATCAAATAGGAAAAAAGTGGCAAGACGTTTAAACATGTCTGGACATACAATTAACACATAAAATAAATGATAGATTTAAAAACAAAAAAAATGATTATCATTTTAATTTTTAATGCTTATTCATTTTTTAGATTTCCTATTACTTCTAAGGTGTAAGCAATCATTTGTTTCTGGAAAGTATATTTTAATAAAGTGTACAAATATAAATCCTCTCTGAATGGCATCAGCCTCAGGAGAAGCAATAGATCTACTCACAGGAGTCACTCTCACTTCACCCTGGGGAACTTAGGCAGGATGCTGATTACAGCTTGAGTCTATATCATTGATTAGTTTAATAAGTAAAGCAGAATTCTGGGAGCTCTATTAGACTTCAGTGGACACTCCCCTGAGCCCAGTGCTGACAGAAGCTCACCTTGGTGTGGAGTTTGATTCTTTCTGCCCACAACAGGCCAGGCAGAGGGAGATGCACACTATGGATCACGGACAGCTCCAGCAAGTTGACCAGGGCCAGTCACAAGAACTGTCTGACAAAGGCCTACACCAGAATCTTTGCAGATCTACCTAATATATTGAAACAAATACAAAGAAGCAGCCAAAATAAGAAGACAGGGAAATAGGCACCCAATGAAAGAGTAAGAGAATTCTCCAGAAAACAAGATGAAATGAGGCAAGCAATTTATCAGAAAATTTAGAGTAAATATTATAAGGATATTTAACAGCATGAAAAAAGACATAGAAACTATAAAAAAAGGACCTGTGAGAAAAAAAAAAGCAATATCTGAAATAAATAATACACTGGAAGAAATAAAGAGTAGGTTAGATGAAGCAGGAGGTTAAATCAGTGCTTTGGAAGAAAAAGTAGAAAAAAAAATAACCAGGCAGAGCATCAAAAAGAAAAAAAAAAGAATTAAAAAAATGAGGAGAGCTTAGGAAACATTTTGGACAACATGACGCAGAACCCATAAAGGGACTACCAGAAAGAGGAGTGAGTGAGCAAGGGATCGAGAACCTATCTTAAGAAATAATGACCTAAAACTTCCCTATTCTGGTGAAGGGAAAAGTCACACAAGTCCAGTAAGCATAGAGATTCCCATTGGATCCAAAGAGCTGTACACTGAGACACATCATAATTAAAATGATAAGACTTAAAGACAAGGAGATAACTAAAAGTCATAAGAGAAAATCAGGTAGTTACATACAAGGCAGCACCAATTAGACTGTCATGTGATTTCTCAACAGAAATACTTTAGGCCAGTAGATGGCATGAAATATCCAAGATAATGAAAAAGAAGGACCTACAAGCAAGGCTACTTTACCCAGGAAGGCTATCATTTAAAATCAAAGAAGAAATAGAGTTTTCCAGACAAGAAAAAGCTAAAGGAGTTTGTTATCAGCAAACCAGTACTGCAATAAACATTAAAGGCCTGGCTTGAAGAAGAACAAAAATAAAAAATAAATAAAAACAGGGGAAAATAGTCTAACAATGAAATGGCACTACATATGTATCTATCAATAATCACTTTAAATGTAAGTGGCTTAAATGCCCCAACCAAAGACATAATAAATGGATAAGAAAACAAACCCCATATATTGCTACCTCCAAGAGACCCATCGCAGATTAAGAGATACACACAGACTAAAAAGGGGGGATAGAAAAAGATATTTCATGCAGATGGAGAGGAAAAATAAGTTGGCTTAGCATTACTTATATCTGACAAAATAGACTTTAAAATCAAGGCAATAATAAGAGACAAAGGAGGACACTACATAATGCAACAAGAAATAACCCCAGAAAACATTGGCGCACCCAACATAAGAGCACCTAAATATGTAAAGCAATTCTTGATGGACATAAAGGGAGAGATCGACAGAAATACAGTCACAGGCAGGGATTATAACACCACTTTGACTTCGATGGATGGCTCTTCCAGAGAGAAAATAAACAAAGAGACAGCTGCCTTAAATGACACACTAGATCAAATGGATTTGATTAATACCTTCAGAGCATTCTACCCCAAAATTGTAGAATATACATACTTTTAAAATGCAAATGGAAAGTTCCATTAGGATAGAACACATGCTAGGACACAAAACAAGTCTCAAGAAATTTAGGAAGATTAAAATTGTAGCAAACATCTTCTCTGACCATAATGCCATGAAATTAGAAATCAATCACAAAAAAAAAACACTGAAAAACTTATGAAGACATGGAATCTGAATAACATGTTGTTAAACAATGAGTGGGTCAACAATGAGGTCAAGGAAGAAATCAAAACATGCCTTGAAATAAATGAAAAAGAAGACAAACAACCCAAAATCTGTGGGACACTGGGAAAGCAATCTAAAGAGGGAAAAATTACATATTTACAGGCCTATGTCAAAAAATAAGAAAAAGATGAAATAAACAATCTAATGTTACACTTAATGGAACTTGAAAAAAAACAACAAAGTTCAAAATGAGTAAAAGTAAGGAAATAATAAAGATCAGAACACAAATAAATGAAATAGAGTCCAAAAAAGTGATACAAAAAATCATTGAATCAAAGAGCTGGTTCTTGGGAAAGATAAACAAGATTGACAAACCTTTAACCAGACTCATCAAGAAAAAAAGAAAAAAAGACCCAAATAAATGAAATCATGAATGAAATTGGAGAAATAACAATTGACACCAAAGAAATACAAGAGATTATATGAAACTATTATGAACAAACTGGACAACCAAGATGAAATGGATAAATTCCTAAAAACATACAGTCGTGCAAAACTAAATCAGGAAGAATCCCAAAACCTGAATAGACACACAAAAACTAGTGAAATTGATGCACTAATCAAAAAACACCAACACACAAAAGCCTTAGACCAGGTAGCTTCATAGGTGAATTTTACCAAACCTTCCAAGAAGAACTAACACCTCTCCTTCTCAAACCATTTCATAAAATTCAAGAGGAGGGAAGGTGTCTACTCTTTTTACAAGGCCAGCATTATCCTAATTCCAAAACCAGATAAAGACACTACAAAGAAAGAAAATTATAGGTCAATATTGCTGATTAACATAGACACTAAAATCCTCAACAAAAAACAGAAAATGGGCAGCAAAAGCATGACATTACTCATAGCAATATTTTATTAGGTATATTTCCCCAGATAAGGAAAACATAAGAAAAAGTAAATACATGGGATGACATCAAACTAAAAAGGTTTTATAGACCAAAGGAAATGATCAACAAAATAAAAAGAAAACCCACAATCTGGGAGAACATATTTGCCAATCCATCTGATAAGGGGTTAATATCTAAAATTTATGAAAAACTTACAAAACTCAACACCAAAAAAACAAACAGCCCAATTATAAAATGGGCAAAGGACTTGAATAGACACCTATCCAAAGAGGACATACAGATGTCCAATAGACATGAAAAAAATGCTCAACATCACTAATCATTAGAGAAATTCAAGTTAAAACCACAAGGAGATATCATTTCACACCTGTCAGAATGGCTATCATCAATAAATCAACAAACAACAAGTACTGGGGAGGATGTGGAGAAAGGAGAACCTGTTTGCACTGTTGGTGGGAATGCAGATTGATTGGTCCAGCCCAGATTTAATGCCCTGAGACTTCTGGTTTTTCTCAAAACTAAAATCACCTTTGAAAGAAAAGAGATCTTAGGATGTTGATGAGATTCAGGAAAATATGATGGAGCAATTGATGGCAACTGGGAGAACTATGTAAGGTCTCAAGATGCCTACTTTGAGGGTGTCTACTTTGAAGGGGATAGCGTCATTGTCCTGTGTACAATATTTCTTGTATCTTCTATCTTGTTCAATAAATGTCTCTACTTTTCATATTACACAGCTACATACCTTCTGGACAGATGTCATACTTAAAATTTTTTCTCATACTTGATAAGTTCACCTAGCAATGTATTTTTTTTGGTTAGCTCAATGAAAAACCTGAACCTATATTTCATGATTTAGACAAATAGTACATTTATTAATTATATTACATTTAATAAATATATTTACCTCTATTATATTTTAATTTTCAAAGATTTTATTTATTTATTTTTAGAGAGAGAAGAATGGAGGGAGAAAGTGAGGGAGAGAAACATCAATGTGTGGTCACCTCTCATGTACCCACTACTGGGGATCTGGCCCAGGCATGTGCCTTGACTGGGAATCAAACCAACGACCCCTTGGTTCATAGGCCAGCACTCAATCCACTGAGCAACACCAGCTGGTACAACCTATATTTTAAAATATTACTTTTTTAAATATTTCTATCTGCTTTCTAACAGTGAACTTTAGCATTGTATACTTTGCCTTAATCTTGATACTGTTTTATATTCTGAATTAAATATATTCACTTTTTACAAATAATAGTTTAGTTTACTGATGTATGCAATGTACTGTGTGTTTGCCTCCCCTTTTTTTTCCTTTACTAAATCCTTCTCCCTGGGTTCATTTAAATTTTTACATAATTTAACAAATCTTTATTAGCATAATTGTGGAGAAAATTTTCTCTTTTTATTTGAAAATGTTCATTTTACCCAGTACTAAAAAAACAAATTGTTTTTTGACTTACAACCAATATGGAGGCATACATACACACACTTTGCCTCCTCACACAACTAAAAGAAGGACAAAAAATTTTTTAAATAATAAATAACCAGAACTCACAGAAAATCAAACTGTATGGAAGTCCGACAACCAAGGAGTTAAATAAGAAACATTCATCCAGACTGGTAGGAGGGGTGGAGACAGGCAGCTGGGGTAGAGAGAACTCATGGCAAGGCGGTGGCTGGCAGAGTGGACGGTCTCACACTTGCCTGCAGATAAACTGGGAGGAACAACTAGGGAGCAAGACAGACCATGCAACTCAGGGTTCTAGTGCAGGGAAATAAAGCCTCAAAATCTATGACTGAAAAAAACTGTGGGGGTTCCAGCAGCAGGAAAAACTTCCATCTTCACAGGAGAGTTCATTGGAGAGACGCACAGGGTTCTAAACATACACTAAACCATCCACCTGGGAATTAACACCAGAAGGGCCCAATTTGCTTGTGGGTAGTGGAGCAAGTGAATGAAAGCATTCTGAGAGCCCAGCAAGAAGCATGAATCCCTCTCATACACCTACCCAACATACAGTGCAATAACATAGCTATATGGGTTGCCCCACCCTGGAGGATACAAAAGGCTCCGGCCTTTACTATATAACAGGTGTGCCAAGACAAAAAAAATATGGCCCAAATGAAAGAACAGATCAAAGTTCCAGAAAAAATACAACTAAGCAATGAAGAGATAGCCAACCTATCAGAAGCACAGTTCAAAGCACTGGTAATCAGGATGCTTACAGAAATAGTTGAGTATAGTCACAAAATAGAGGACAAAGTGAAGGTTATTAAAAGTGAAGTAAAGGAAAATGTACAGGGAATCAACAGTGACAGGAAGGAATCCAAGACTCAAATTAATGGTTTGGGGCAGAAGGAAGAAATAAACACTGAACCAGAACAGAATGAAGAAATAAGAATTCAAAAAATGAGGAGAGGCTTAGGAACCTCCTGGATAATCATAAATGTTCCAACATCTGAACCATACGGGAGCCAGAAGAAGAGCAAGAGCAAGAAATTGAAAAAATATTTGAAAATATAATGTAGGAGAACTTCCCTAAACTGGCAAAGGAAATAGACTTCTAGGAAGTCCAGGAAGGTCAGAGAGTCCCAAGAAAATTGGATGCAAGAAAGCACACAGCAAGGCACATCGTAATTATATCACTCAAGATTAAAGATAAGGAAAGAATCTTAAAAGCAGCAAGAGAAAAGGAGACAGTTACCTACAAAGGAATTCCCATAAGACTGTCAGCTGATTTCTCAAAAAAAAAAAAAAAAAATCTTACAGACAAAGAAGGGGCTAGAAAGAAGTAATCCAAGTCATGAAAGGCAAGGACCTACATCCAAGATTACTCTATCCAGAGAAGCTATCATTTAGAAAAGAAGGACAGATAAAGTGCTTCCCAGACAAGGTCAAGTTAAAGGAGTTCATCATCACCAAGCTCTTATTATATGAAATAATAAATGGACTTACCTAAGGAAAAGAAGATGATCAAAAATACAAATAGTAAAATGACAACAAACTGACAACTATCAACAACTGAACTTAAAAAACAATAACAAAACAAAAAGAAACAGGAACTAAGGAAACAACTAGAACAGAAACACATTAACGGAACTGGAGATCCCATGGAGGGTTATCAGTGAGGTGGGAGGGTAAAAGTTACAGGGAATAAGAAGCGTAAATGGTAGGTACAAAATAGACAGGGGGAGGTTAAGAATAGTTTGGGAAATGGAGAAGCCAAAGAACTTATATGTATGACCCATGAACATGAACTAAGGTGGGGGAATAATGGTGAGGAGAGTGAGTTGGAGTACAGGGTGGAGGAAAATAAAGGGGAGACAATAATGGGATATCTGTAATACCATAATCAGTAAAATATATTTTAAATGAATAAAATTTATAACAATTTACTGTTTCTATAAATTTCTGGGAGAAATTTGTGTTATATTAGAACAACATTCATGTGTTAATTTCTACTATTCCAAAAAGGTATTGGCTATCAGTCAAATATGGTTCTTATCTTTTATTTTTATTTGTATATTTAATGGGGTTTTCTCTTTATTTTTAATGTTTTATATTTTTAATTATTTTCAAAAATTCACAGTTTCATATATTTGAAAGGATTCACAGGAATCCATAAAGCACGCAAAACTATGGTTTTCATTTAAAGGCAAAGGATAAGGTGGAGCATGAGAAAGTGAGTATAGACAATCCTTAGAGGTCTTAGAAACATCCAGATACATGTTATTAATGCCTTTATTCATACATGGGCACATTTTTTCTTCACTTTGAATCACCAAAATCCATGCAACGAATCTTGGTTTCAGGAAGCTCAAGGCAGAAGTTCCCAGTGGAGTCTTTTATGCCTCTTTGGTCAGTCCTGGCTGTCTAACTAATTATGCCAGGTGAATATAGCCAGTAAAGAAAAACTGGCCATAGGGATTGCCACAGGAATTTCAGATCTTAAACAGCATGTCATGAATCCCTATACCTTTATCTTGGCAAAGAGTCTAACTCAGAAATCCTGAGGTCCCTAAAGATAAGGATAGAGAATTCCCGGTCCAGCTGTAAAATAACCATCCCACATGACCATGACATTCTGAATGTGAATTATTTTTCTTTATCTAGTTCAGCTCTCAAAATACACTTCTTATCTGAGGACTCATGCCATTATTCTTCTTAAACTTTGGACTTTATATAACAAATTTTAATAGGCAGTGTATAAACATATGACAACCTAAGTTCATGTTCTATATACACTCAGTTAAATAAAAACATTTATGGTTGTGCCCTAGCATGTGTTGCTCAGTGGATTGATCACAGGCCTGTGAACCCAAGGTTCACTGGTTCGATTCCTAGTCTGGGCACATGCCTGAGTTGGGGGCCAGGTTCCCAGCAGGGAGCGAGCCTGTGAGAGGCAACCACACATTGATGTTTCTCTCCCTCTCTTTCTCCCTCCCTTCCCCTTTGTCTAAAAATAAATAAATAAAATATTTAAAAGAAGTTTAAATACAACAAAATAAAATATTAAAAAAAATTATGATTGCTTTTGTCCCATATACTCTTTTCATCTCTCAGATATCAATTTCTTATTCCTTAGACCTTTTAATTTTATCTCCAAAGTCTATTGTGCTCTCTTTTGTCTTTTTGTTCTGTTAGCTCTTTGTGTTACAACCTGAATATTTCCAAGCTCACTAATACTCTTTCTCCTCTATTCAATATTGAGTCCTTAATCTTAGTTTGGGGGGGTGTATTTTTATATTTTTCATTTGATTTTTATTACAATCTCTAGTTAAATTACTTTCTCATCAATTTTCTTTTTTTTTAACTTATTTTTTTTTTTTTTTACTATTACAGGTGCCCCACGTTTTCCTCCTCTGCCCACCTCCATCCAAGCCCTCACCCCTTTTTCCTGTGGCCATCACCACACTGTTGTCTGTGTCTATGAATTATGCACCTATGTATTTTGGCAAATCCCTTCACCTTCTTTCATCCCTTTCCCCTCTCCCCTCTCCTAGGACAGCTGGGAGTCTGTTTTATGTATCCATGCCTCTGTTTCTATTTGTTAATCAGTTTATTTTATTCATTAAATCCCACATGTAACTGAGATTGTATGGTATTTGCCTCTTACTGACTGGTTTGTTTCACTTCGCATAATCCTCTTCAGGTCCATCCATGCTGTCACAAACGGTACCGCAGCTTTTTTATTCACTCATCTACTGATGGTCATCAATTTTCTTGAATATATCAATCACAGTAAATTTATAATCCATGTCTAGAAACACAAATAAGCATTTCTTTGTTCTTATCTGTATGTGTATCTTTTTATAATATTCTCTTGGTCCTCTTCCTAGGTATATTTGGTAATACGTAATTTGATTTCTTATATTACATAAAAAATATTGCAGAGCCTCTGGATGATATTATCTTCTGCTAGAGGAGATCACCCTTTGTTCTAAAATACAGAGTGGGACAAATCAAAATAACCAATCAGAGGAGCTGACTTACTCCTGGGTTGCATTTTCAGTAAGACCTTTTCTACCTCTGGTTTGCTTTTGGTTTTGTGGTGTAGCCCTTTGGGCTTTCCAACTCAGAATCTTATTCATTCTCCAAGGTTGTTTTTCACTGGTGCATAATGAACTAAGTTTTTGTTGTAATTTATTTATTTATTTATTTACATTCTCAGATCCCCAAGACAGTTAAACATTGTGTTCCACTTTACAAAAATTGTTCTATTTAACTTACTAGATTCTTTCCCTGGGGAATTAAAGAATTCAAAAAATGCTGAAAGGGAACCAACACTGAGTAGCCATCTATTTCCAGGGAGAATCTTCAGTAATAGGGATCAAATTTAGACTCTCCTCCTAAACAAACAACACATTAGACGTATACATGACAAAATACTTTTTAGACATTGCACAACAAGCAGTTAAGGAAAATGATACCTGAAAGAAAGGCAATGAATGAGCCCCTCACTGTCCCAGCTGCCTACTTGCAGTTATCAAGCTGAAAGATGGGAGAGAGTGGGTGGGAGTTTGGTAAAAGAGAAGTAAAGAAAGACTAGTGAACTGCCTGAATTGAGACAGAGTTCATCGTTTGCAGGAAATTAAGGGGGCTAGAGTGATCAAGGAAAATGCCAGGAAAGAAAAAGCTGCACTGAGACAAAGTTATATTTGTCTGCAGATGCCTCTCCTACCTAGTCTTCAGCTAACTATTATTAACACATACCTGTAAAAATTCTTTGAGACCAGAGAGAGAACTCCATGAAAGAAACACTGGGAACAGTCCCTGCAGGATTGGAATGTTTTTTTTTTTTCTTCATCAACTAGAGTGAATTTACAGCTTTATTAAATTAAGCTTACAGAATGACCAGTATGCATCTGAGGTACAAACTCTATGGGAGTGTCAACTCTTTCAGGTTGCTAACAGGGAGTTAGAGGTGGGCAAGAAAACCTGTTTGAGCAAAACTTCATGGATGAAAGGTATTTTTAGCAAAACAAAAGGAAAGGCGGAGCAGGATTAGGCGAATAGTCTAGAGAGAGGACAGGGATCTGGAATATATTCAAAGAACTTTTAGTATTCAGTATGGCTGAAGCACAGGGTCAGAAGAGGAATGAGGCTGAGAGGAACGTTGACAGGTAGTTTAGTTTCTGACTTTGGAAGGCCTTGAATAAATGTATAAGAAGAATAATTTTATACTTTATAGTTTAAATGGAGAGGCATGAAATGTTTTACAGAGAAAGTAACCTAAGATATATTGCAGAACGGCCATACTTTACCTTGTGGATAATAATGACATTAGTTAGAAATCTTCAGAAATTGGTTAGAAAGCTATTATAATATTCCATCAAAAATGCCCTGGCTGCTGTGGCTCAGGGGATTGAGTGCTGGTCTGTGAACCAAAGGGTCACTGGTTTGATTCTCAGTCTAGAGAACGTGCCTGGGTTGCCGGCCGGTTCCTGGTAGGAAGCAGCCAGAGACAACCACACACGGATGTTTCTCTCCCTCTCTTCCTCTTTCCCTTCCCCTCTCTCTAAAAACAAATTAATAAAATCTTCAAAAATTATGAAAAAAATTTCATCAGAAAAGGATGGAGGCCAGAACTAAGACCATGAGATTGAATGAAAGATAAATTACAGTGGTGATATCAATGGGACCAAGTTTCTATTATACGCAATGTATGGGGAAAAGGGTTTTCCAGTTGAGCTACATGGATAAAGATTATGTACTTCATGATATTAATATTAAGTGAGAAACAGATTAGTGGTGAGAAATTAAGAGCCTACCTTTGGATAGATTGAGTGTGAGTGGTGGGAGATTAAGATAAAATTGGCGGGCAGTTGCATTTAAACATCTGGAAATTGGCAACTGAGCCTATACTAGTGATGTTCTTTCTCCAAATACATAATCGAGTTTCATCAGTAGAACTATTTTAAGTATTTAAACTTATTTCAAGTGTTAATAAACATATTTCAGACACATATATGACAATCACCTCAATATCAAATAAATATGTATAATATACATCAAAATGCTCTGGGAAATAGTATCATTAACAAGATTCTGGTTTACAATAGATAAGGCGACACATTTTAAAAATTTTGTTTAGTATATTCTGAAGTTCCCCACAATGGAACTTGTATAAAAATAACATTCAAAAGATATAATTGATGTATGAATAATAGTTATAAAAATAGAAAAAAATGTACAGTTAACTAGAAATTATAGCAATTGACATTTAAAATTGGTTTAATCTAATCTACTAATTAAATGTAATGGTTCTCCCTCAAAATAATAGGAATCACATAGCAAAGTGTAAATAGTTTATATGCTTCTAAAATAGACAAAGTGTTGAGTAACTGTCTTCTACATCATTAATTGGACAAATAAATAATAGCCCTGCCTGGATTATAACAACTAATGATTTGCGAGAGATCATGGGCCAATTAACTTCTGTAAATCAGCAGTAGTGTGATAGAGAATAAAGACACATAGCACATTACCACAGAGAGTCTGATGTGTCACCACATCTTACAATTAGGTTTAAATGTCATTCGTCATTAGATGACAACCAGCAAGCTATTGCTGCCTACACGGAAGATTAAAAGGAAATATGAGAGGGAACACCCCCCAAAACAGAATTATCTTCTGGAGGGCAGGCCCGTTGCAGTACAGGCTTCCCCCACTAGGTGGGTGCTCTAGGAACCCATCTGTATCAGTGCACCAGCTGGTGTTGTGAGAGGCTGCATTTAGCTTCACTGAATTTTTTTTGGAAGACTTTCTATACCTTTGCCCATTTCATGATAGGTGATTTACTAGTATACCTGCCCACACCAAACTGAGTGTTTAGCAGTTTTTGACTGAATGCCATGACCCCGTCCCCCACCCTTCCTATTCACCTGATCTCACCGTGAGCTACAATTTTTTGTTGTTGTTGGTTTCCCTGGATGAAAAAAGCCCTCAAAGGGGAACTTTTTACCAAGATGGAAAAGGTAAAGCAAAACACAGCAGAAGCACTGAAAGGAATCAAAATTGATGAGTTCAAAAACTGATTTGAGCAGTGGAAAAACCCCTTGATAGGTGTATTGCATTAAATAGAAAGTAATTTGAAGGTGACTGAAGTTTAAACATGTAAGAATAAATGTACAATTTTTAATAAATAAATTCTGGATTTTTGTGCCCCCCTTTTGTATAATAAATTTGAAATTGTTATCCACCAAAATTTTTTAACAAAATAAATGAAAAGGAAATAAATTTTCTTCCTTACTTTACCCATTTCCACACATTGTTAAATCAATACATTTGATTTATCCTTTAGCTTAAAGATCACTTTCTCAGAGAGAGTTTCCCACACACCCTAATCTAAAATGAGCCTCAATCATAATTATTTTACCAGGATATATGTTACACAATGCAATGAGTTTGATACATCAGTGGGAAAGAATGAATGGAAAATGGAGAACACCAGAAGTGTGAGGTTGTTTTTAAGTAATATTTAATTTGTTTTTCATTAAATAAAGAGAATTAAGTAACTTGAGGATAAATGATAGAATAGAATGATAACGTTTGGTTTTTACTGTTATCTACTATTTTATTATGTGAAATAATTAAACAAAAATATTTGATGCATTATATATGATGGCTAAGTAATTCTGTTGTTTAATGTAAAATATATACATTTTAAACATGTGCAGATAAGTTACTACCAGTTTTTATAACTTCCTTCATTCCCAGGAACCTGATGCAGCACTCAGCTCATTGCTTGCAAAGTGCCGTTCACAGAACAATGGTGTAAACATCCTGTGTGCACGTTTGCAGAAAATCAGTTCCTACTTAACCACTGAATAAGAAACAAAATATCCCATAATTCACCTTTTAGAAGTGTCACTTTACTGGAGAGTGACAACTGGAAATCCTCGGTTTATGTTCTGGTTCTTGTTCTACTAGGGCTTTACTGTTTTATCAGCTAACGTCCTTGAACAAAAGAGATGTTTGGCTACACTGTACCTGAGAAGCATTTCAGAGCTAACAGACTGTAACGCTGTTAGGAAAAACTCTTAAAATAGTAACTGGTGGCATTAATATAGTTTGACCAATATTATTAAGCAGTTATATTAACTAATGTTTATTGAATACTTGCTATTAAGCAGTCACTCTTTTTAGTGTTATACATGGATTATTTCATTTAAACCTGAAACCAACCTTATGAAGTAGCTACTACTATTAGCCCCATTTTCAAGATGAGGAAACAGGAAAAGTGTAGTTCTGGCCCAAAGCCATGCAGTTACTAAGTGGCATAGCCAGGACTGGCAAACAGTCGTTTGGATTTCAAACACTGAACTGTCACAATGCAGGCATTTTTGAGTGAGAGGTCGTATGTCTGCCTTTATAGAAGGACATTTTACTACCTGCACAAACCTCACTTTTGGAATTATGAGTGGGTGCTCTTTTGTTAAATAGTTATTTACACAATTAAGGTAGAAATGTGTGTTTGAGATAGAAGCCAGACATTTTTCAACTAGTGGCATCATCATCGTTTTCTAAGAAAAACTGAGGCAAGAGTCAGTTTAGAGGAGACCTCCTAGGACTGATTCCATGTAATATAAGCTTGCCAAATAAACGACAGGTCTTCCAGTTAAACTTGGAATATGAAATTTTCATGAGATGTACCTGTAATACAAGTATTAATTGCTGCTTCTCTGAAACTGAAATTATCGGGCATTTTGTATTTGATTCACTAAGTTTAGCAACCCTAAATGCTCTGATAAGAAGGGGTGCTGGCATTTAGTAGTACGTTAGCTACACCCATAGCACACCTCGCATTAATTATTTTCCCTTACGCTAAAATAAGAGGCTTTATTGTGATTCTTGCACAAGGCCCTGCCCTCTCATTCCTGGCTTGTAGCTGCTTTTCAAAGGCAGAGGTTGTTAATTGGCTCTTATTTTGGCATTGGCTTAGACACTACTCTTCTGTAAGAAAATAATCAGTTTCTGATTTTTGAACATCAGTCTTGCCTACACTACAGTGATAATTTTTCATTTTGCAAATTACTGGTAATTTCAAAAGCAGCCTGGTGGCAAATTTGAAAAAAATGATCAATCTCAGACCCTCCCCATATCGTTTTACAAATACCTCTTTAAAGTTCCTCAGAGTTCATCACTAATTCACCCTAACAACTTGCCATACATAACCCCCTTATCTGAAAAAGAAATTGATTAATGTTTCTAAGTGCTTTCAACTGAGTTATAATATTGAAATGTGCAGTACAAAAATAGCTTCTGAATAATAGAGTATCACTGCATTTATTTTAAAGTGCGAGGTATCTGGGTATATTACATATTTTATTGTGTTCTGGAAATTCATTGAAAAAAACACAAAAGACTCCTTGAATATATATGTTTCCCCAAACAGAAGTGCCCCATTACAGACACAGAGTTGAGCAAAGTCTAAAACAGCAAATATGCACAGTCTTCCTGTGGCCTCCCCAGCAAAAGGCAGAGAGCAATTACGGGCAGCAGCTGGCCCTGGGCAGCAGCACTGTAACATTACACCTGAGCTACCGGATGAAATCAGGGATCTTTTCTCCATGAAATTGAGGGCAAGAGGCTATGCTTTGCTTGGTGTGGCCGTTTTATTTCACTGCCTATTTACTCATTTGCTTTCCATTTGTTGTGTGCTGCAGCCAGAAGTTTGCTCAAGTAAATGAGAGGTGGGACTGTTGCTACTCCTAGACCTCTCTTTGGGGAATTTGTTATGCTAGTTTGGGTGTCTGGACTTAGTTAATAATGTCCTAGAAATGGAAAATAAAGAGCCACAATCCTGACTAAATCCAAAAGTGAGAAAAAAAATATTTGGATAAGTAAGTCATTCATGGTCTATAGAAATACAGGGAACTGAGGAACTATATCATTGTTTCAAAGAGCCTGAGTCCCTTCACGCTACTCAGTGCAGATACATGGAAATGGCCACCATCTTCCCAGGCTGTCTTCTGGTCCTACCGTGGACTTGCAGTCAACTCTTAACATTTCTTTTATATTATTGGAGAACCAAATTATGCATTCCTTCATACTACCTTTTTTTACAGAAACCTAAAATCTTGGTTTTGTAGAAAAAAAAGTACTTATCCATTTAGTTGTCATCTGTAAAACACTGGATATGTTGATGTTATTATATTATTGAATTCAATGAAATAAATCATTAGACAGGCAGTCCCTGGGTAACAGAATTGTGGTTAAAAGTTCATTTCTCCAGTGCAGGCTTTGCCCTCACAAACATGCACACACAATCCCTCCACATTCAAACAAAAACTCCATAACCCTTTGTTAATTAATTGAAAAACTAGAATACACAGCATTTTAATTGCCTCTATCTATAAGTTACAATGAATACATGAACTTGACTATGGTAATAGATCTTTGTAATTTCATTTTTTTTAAGATTTTATTTATTTATTTTTAGAGAGAGAGGGGAAAAGAGGGAGAAAGAGAGGGATAGAAACAGCAATGTATGGTTGCCTCTCACATGGCCCTCACTGGGGACCTGGCCTGCAACCAAGGCATGTTCCCTGACTGGGAATCGAACCAGGACCCTTTGGTTCCCAGCCTGTGCTCAATCCACTGAGCTACACCAGCCAGGGCTGTAATTTCATTTTTTAAATTCATTTTTATAACCTCTCTTTTGCCCTCAGCCTGACTTTTTATCCATGCTACATTGGAAGATTTACTAAGTAAAATATTTTTAATTAGAATTATTATCCAATGTCCTAAAAATAACATTTTTCTTCCTAAAAGGCACACTTGTTTCTTTTTTAAGTATATTTTATTGATTATGCTATTACAGTTGTCCCATTTTTTATCCTCTTTATTCCCCTCCACCATGTACCCCTTCTCACCAGTATTCCCCCTCTTAGTGCATGTCCATGGGTCACACACGTAAATTCTTTGGCTTCTATATTTCCCATACTATTCTTAACCTCCCCCTGTCTATTTTGCAGCTACCATTTATGCTTCTTATTCTCTGCACCTTTTTCCCCATTCTCCTCCACTTCCCTGCTGAAAACCTTCCATGTGGTCTCCATTTCTGTGATTCTGTTCCTGTTCTAGTTGTTTACTTAGTTTTTTTTGTTTGTGTTTTTTCTTTGGATCAGTTGTTCATAGTTGTGAGTTTGTTGTCATTTTACTGCTCATTTTTTTTTATCTTCTATTTCCTGGATAAGTCCCTTTAACATTTCATATAACAAGGGGTTGGTGATGATGAACTCCTTTAACTTTACCTTATCTGGGAAGCGCTTTATCTGCCCTTCCATTCTAAATGATAGCTTTGCTGGATAGAGTAATCTTGGATGTAGGTCCTTGCCTTTCATGACTTTGAATACTTCTTTCCTGCCCCTCTTGCCTGTAAGGTTTCTTTTGAGAAATCAGCTGATAGTCTTATGGGAACTCATTGTAGGTAACTGTCTCCTATTCTCTTGCTGCTTTTGAGATTCTCTTCTTCTCTCTAATCTTGGGTAATGTAATGATGATATGCCTTCGTGTGTAATTGGATGGAAGTCTACTTGTTTTTACTGATTCCAAGTGAAAGGATTTGAAATACAGTATATATGTTTTAAAAACGTATTTGCTTCCATAGAATAGTTTGCTTTGATTTACTTAGATTATAATCAGTGGAAAGCAATGAGTTTTTCACAAGCCACCTGCATATACAATTTCAAAAATCTCTAAAACTATTTTAATTTGGGCAAAATAAGAAACAGATTTTGAGATACACTATCATATATCAGTTTTAGATGAAAATACTTTCCAAGTTAAATTATACATTTTATATAAATACAATCAAATTATGCAACAATTTAATTTGAAATTTATTTTGAAAAATATTATCTTATTTCAAGTTCTTTTCCAGTGAGGTTGAACAATGCTTGCATAAATAGGACTATTTTTTCTACTTTGCATTAATTCATTAACAATACATTTCATATAAGCATTTTCTCTGAGCTAGAGTACATTTTCACACATTATGCTAGAAGGAATAGAAAATAAAACAACAGATTAAAGTAGAAAAAAGTGCAATATAAATGCTATATAATACCACACTTAGTTTTCTTCTGTATAAGTCATTTTAAAATTCCTTGAGTGAGACATACAGATTCTGTGGACTGAGATTAGAGGGAGTATTACAATTTAGAATTAGAGCTAAAAATTATGATAAATATGAGGAATAAAAAACCCTCCATATTAACAGATGGGTATCCTTTTCTACTGATATAAAATTAGCAGTATAAAAATAGCAGGCAGCAGAAGCAGCTATTCAGGTGTACCCTGAATGTGGTTTATTTACACCTTAAATAAATTGAGTAAGAACATTAGTATATGATACAGAACACTTTTCATGCTTTATCAATCCAAATTCCTCCATACTTCATGTTTATAATTAAATTAAAAAATAGCCAATAGAAAATGGGATTATGACCAAAGCTGTTTTCTCAGATGTAAAACTAATTCAATAATAATAATTAAGAATCTTATATTTTATAAAGAAATAAATTTTAGAAAAAAATTGCATGCATTGCATGCATAGAATTTTAAACAATCATGTATAATAAAAATATGAATTGAACTTATTAAACACAATTTTGGTATTTTTCATTTTTGGTTCAATTATAATGAACTCACTAAAATTAATATTCTGAGTGGACTGTGAAATCACACCACTCTTGAAATTCTTATCTTTATTAAATAAGGACCAGGTAAAATAATATAAATATATAATTTTAATTTTTATAAATGATTTTATTTATTTTTAGAGGGGAAGGGAGGGAGAGAAATATCGATGTGTGGTTGCCTCTTGCTCACCCCCAACTGGGAAACTGGCCCACTACCCAGGCATGTGCCCTGACTGAAAATCAAACCAGTGACCCTTTGGTTCATAGGCCAGGACTCAGTCCACTGAGCCTCCCCAGCCAGGGCGTAAATGTATTAAAATAGCAAAAATCCTTACCACTCAAAAGTGTTAGTAAATATTACTATGATGAAGATTTGGAATAAAAATGGGTCAACTGTGAAAAGTCATTAGCACCGTTTTGGTTAAGTGTTAGAGGATGTTATATAAAGATCATCAAGACTTTGAAATACAGACTCATTATTAAGTCATTAAAGTTATTCTCAATATTTTAACATGTCTAAATATATTTAATAACATTTATGCATTGATAATGTTTTTGAAACTAAAAAGCTTCCAGTTTCATTGATTCTAGAGATATTAAATACACTGGATTATATAAAAACACAGGCATATATAATATGACATGTCGTTTAAAATAAGCTTATAGATGACTTTAGATGCTTTGGTTAAAAAAAGTTATCAATGGTTTGTAATTACAATTTTAATTTATTTAAAAATACTTGCCTACTCATTTTGTCCCTGAAAATATTATCTTTATCCCCATCAGTGATTTAAAATAAAACTATGCTTTATCACTTAAATGTCACATCCATGTTGAAACAAATTTAAAATAATTTAAGTCTAGATTGTCTAATTGCCAGGTTCTGGATGAATTTAAAGCAGATGTGAGTGGGGTGGAGAGGAGTGGTGGGTGGAAAATGGAGACAAATGTACTTGAACAATAATAAAAAAATAAAAATAAAAAAGACACTTTGTTCATCATGAAAAGAAAACCACATGAACATTTTATGCCTGTTTTGCCCTTGAATGAGTATTGTCTTACTTTTGTAAAATCCACATTTTCTGTATTCATGAACTCTTTGGAATTCTTAGAAACATAGAACCAGATATTGCCATTAAACATTCATGAAAAAGAATTTTAAAAAGTGGAAACCATGACAACTTCCTGCTAATAGAACTTTGAAAGTTTCTAATTCAAATTAGGACAATTAATTATTAGTAATATTAGCAAAAATAAATCTGAGGTTAAAAGATTTGCATTTGATCACAAATAAACTAAGTTTGTGACTAAAAAGACTGAAATTAGGTTATATGAAAATCAAGTTTAAAATCTAGTTGACTGAATTATTTTAAAGACCATTTAAGTTTATATATATGAAAGCAGTTTCTCAATGTGATAAGTTATACAATTTATCATTGTGTCCATAAAGGCAGTTAGAGGATAGTAGTGTCTTCTTCTAACTACATTATTTTATATAAACTCTTTTTTTCCTCAGAAATAATATCTTTAATTACTCTTTTTCTTTCTATTCCTATATAGTCCAAATGTCATGTCCATCATAATTTGCTGCATTATATTACGTTAGTTTTCTTTTTTATTGAATTCTTTGGGATGACATTAGTTGACAAAATTATATAGGTTTCAGTGGTACAATTCTGTAACACATCATCTGTATCATGTGTTCACCACCCCGTCAAGTCTCCTTCTATCACCGTTTATCTTCTGATACCCTCCTCTGCCTCCCCACACACCCTTTCCCTCTGGTAATTGTCATACTCTTGTCTGTGTCTGTGAGTTTTTTGGTTCTGTTTTTGCTTAATTCCTTCACCTTTTCCATCCAACCCTACAAACCTCCTCTCCTCTGAGAGCTGTCAGTCTGTTCTCTGTCTATGAATGTTTCTATTTTTTGTTTATTTTGTTCATTAGATTCCATTTTAAAAACACATATTGTCCATTATAATAAATACAACGTTTTATACAAAATATAAAAAATGACATTTTTAAAAACCTAAAGAAAATATGACATTCATTAAAGTTCTGCTAATAGAAGAAAAACACATGTAAAATGAATAAAATTTTAATAAAGTAAAATAGATTAAAATAACATTTAAAAAGGCAAAGCAGAAATGCAATGACTTTGTTTTTAAAGTATAGATTGTACTATTTTTGGTAAATATTTTATATCAATATTTTACATGCTTGTTTTATAAAAAGAGATAAACATTTATATTTCTGTCTCTCATCCTCATTTATTCAATTAAACTTAAATCTTCTAAACAATGACATACCCAATGACATCAAAGGACACATGGACAAAACCAGAGTGGGGTAGGGTCAGGGGTGGGAGGTGGGGATGGCCGAGGTAGGGGCCAGTGGTGGAGGGAAAGTGTAGAAAACTGTACTTGAACAATTAATTTTAAAAATTAAAAGTACAAAAATAAATGAAAAAAATTACAATGGAACCTTGGTTTTCAAGCTTAATTCATTCTGGAAAGCTGTTAGAGAAGTGGTTTGTTTGAAAACTGAATCTCCTTTGTTTGTCATCTGAGAAGCAGGTGAATGGTCATATAGGTATCAGCATGAAAGGGGTGTCCAGTCAAGAATAGAGAATCAAAGTTTGGTTGGGCATTTGAAACTTTTTTTTTCCATGAATTTGACCCAAGTTCAAATTATTCCTGAACTGAGAGGTTTGAGAATAAAGGTTCTACTGTATTTTTTCTGGAAATTATCTCTGTATTTCTTGTTATTGTTTGTGAGGAATTTAAATATAATTCATTGATTTCATCAAACACATCTTGTATATTTAAACTTCAGGTGTTTCTCCTAATTTGCAAACCCCACAATTCATTAAATCAATGTATCTACCAATTCCATATCTGCACTGGGAAAACTGTCTTGTATTATTTCTCATCATAAAAACCTTCTTTTGCAGGTATACTACTATTTCTCTACTGCCCTTGATAGAAAAACTTTTTGATATATTGTTCAGTGCTGCATATCTCCAATTTTTTTCCTCCTGTTTTCGCTTAAATCTAATTTTAACAGGATTTCAACCTTACCTCTACATTAGAATAACATATACCAAGGCTTTCTCTTAGTATATCCAGTGGTAAGCTTCCGGTCCTCTTCCCACCTAACCCATGAACAGTATTTCTCACTCTGTGATGGCTGTGAAATTAGTACCTCAGAGAAATCCACAATGGAGATATAAATGTACAAATATTCATTTTCCCATTAGTGGTTTAAGCCACGACCCTGAAAGAGGTCACAAAGTGAGTGACTATGGATTAAAAAGAGAAAATCTTTGAGGACTTTGGCCTTCAGAACTTAAATTTAGTGTGATGAAGCAGGATAAAAGCCAAAGGTACAAGAATGTTCTGTTCTAGGAGCCAAAATTGCACTTCTAAGAAAGAAAGCAAAATACTGCTGATGGTTCACTAAGAAGAGTGCTGATATCTGGCCATTAGATTTAGTATTGTGAAGACCACAACAAGAAATCAAGGTAGGGTAAGATGAAATATTAAAGAGTGTAATTAGAAAATACTTTTGTGGACTATTGCTTTGATTGAAAATAGGGAGATAGGGCAGAAATTGAAGAAGGCGGGAGTATCACAAGGAGTTTCTGGTTTGTTGTTTGTCTTCCGGTTCTTTAAAATCATACACAGTACTGTGTTTTCATAAATGGATAGATAGAAAAGGTAAAATCGATGATAAAAATCATTGGTGCCGTATCCTGATGTCCTCAGATAGATAACAAAAATGGAATTTTTGCAACATAGAGAATTGGACTTACAATATTTTGCTGCATATAATGCACACCCACGTTTTTTGTCCAAATGTTCAGGAAAAGATCTTTGTTTCAACTTTTTAATACAAGTTTTATTTATTTATATTTATAAATATTTATATATTTATATTTAGAATATGGGTATATTATAATACCCATATTCTAGGGTATTATTTTGCATATGGGTATCATTATTGCTTTCTAGAATTACACCTTTTATGCATAAGCATAAATAAAATAATTGTAAACATTTATATAGATATAGAATTATACTACCCATGTATAATGTGCATCTTTATTTTTCCCTCAAAATTTTGGGCAGAAGGGTGCATTATACACAGCAATTTGTGGTACCCAGGAGTGTAGATAGGATCATGCATGCCAATCGAAAGGAAGGAAAAGTACATGGCAGCTGATGCTCTGATAGGTGCAAATAGGTATGCAATTTGATTCAAGTTTCATAATTTAAAAAACGTAAAAAGTGAAATGACAAATGACTTCAAATTGAATTAGAGATTATGATAAAGAACTATGGGGAAATTGTTCATGATTTTTAAAATCTACCTGTGTGTATGGATGCGTGTTTGTTTTTCTTCCTCTCCAGGCTCCCAACTTCTTCTTAACATTGCTAACAGCATGTTCTGATACACCCCTAAAATGCTGTTCTACAGCGGACAGAGATGTCACCTGCTATGGAATAATCACCTGGGACAAATACATATATACAACCTCGGTAATTTTATAATTATATTATGTGGGACAAATTCTAGAAAGGCATTCTATGACAAACATCTTCTCTAAGAGCGTTGCTAAGCAAATGACATTCCCAGTAGAAGAGTCATTTTTTAAAATAAATAAAATGTATAGATTATTCTATGTGACTATCCTTTCTTTAAATCTTAAAGCCTAATTTGTTGAATAGTAGGGACTAAGATTAAGAATAGTTACATCTTAAAGTTTGCACATTGAGAGAACAATGACCGTGTTGGAGGCATTATTAGTGCAGTATTAAAGAAGTAAAAATGTAAAAAAATTGTTTTTATGTTGATCTTTACTTACCTAAAAACTAGTGTGTGATTGCAATTGATGATATGCAACATTTAAAATGTGTGGTATTACAGTTTTCCAATAATTTGCTTAGTCAGCACGATGCCTATACTAGCCATCAAATGCTTCAAAAAGATTATTCTTTTGAATTTCAAAACCACGACTTTCTTGTCTCTAAGGTTTGAAAATCATAGTTCTTATATTTTAAAATTCTCAGAATATTATGAGGCATATAATACAAATTTTCATCTTTTTTAAGGAGCATCTCAAAATAACTCACCTTCCCTCCAGCATGATAATTACTGAGATTGCTAAGCATCACAATCATGTTCACTTCGAACGAGAGAATGAGTAGTAATTGGGGTCTCAGATGAAGGGGAGAATCTATGTTTTAATTTTGATTTGTAACTGATGAAATGAATAAAGAAAAACTAACACGCTGGATTTTTTAAATAAGAGCTTTTTCAGAACAGATTTACAAAGTCAAATCTTAATTTCTAATAGAATTGGAAACAATAATACATATATGTTACCTACCTCTTTTCTTAAATATATCATTTTTCATATCATATAAAGCAGGTTATATTAGTTATACTGTCAGATTGTCAGTCTGGAGAAGAGATACAAGTCTGTGGTCTAAAAGAAATTTTAGAGTTAAGAATTTTGAAAAGGAGAGGTCTGATTTATCATTTATCTTGGTGTGCACAGTCTTGTCCCAGATGTCGGTTATCATGCCAATACTTACAAAATGAACCTCTTTCTTTCTTATAGCCCCTTTTCCAAGTTAGGCACTGTGACCTGGAAAAATAATGCTTCTCATCTGCCCAGTGGACTCAGGAGTAATTTAGCCTCCTTGTACTGTGCATGTCCTTCTGACTACAGTTTCTCTTCTAAACATTTAAGAAATGTCAGCTTTGCTTTTTTGACTTCATATTTGATCAAAACCTGAGTCCTTCCAAAAGATTTACAGAATAAAGAACCTTCTGTAGCCCTGACCGAGTGGCTCAGTGGATTGGGTGTCTCCCCACAAAGTGAAAAGTCCTTGGTTTGATTCCTAGTCAGGGCACATGCCTGGGTTGTGGGCCAGGTCTTTGGTTGGGGATGTGAGGGAGGCAACCGATCGATCTCTCTTGCACATCGATATTTCTCTCCACTCTGTTGCCCTCCCTTCCCTTCTCTTTAAAAATAAATAAATAAAATTGGAAAAAAAAAAAAAAAAAACTCTGTAATTACTTGCATTTTATCCTCCAAGATTTAGCTGATTTTGTTATATATCCAACCACTTCACACAGTCCTCTATGAATAGTTCCCAACTCTAATGTTCAACTTATATTTAAAAATAGTGGTAAAACTTTCCACAGTGCTTCCTTAGATAAGACCTCCAGACCAGATTGGCCTTGCTTACTTCAGCAATTGTGGCACTGAGCTCGCTATTGCCCTGCTAATTCAACAGTGTCGTTCACTCGCCGTTGACTTTGCATTTGTTCTTCCTTTGGAAAGTAATTTAGCTTTCCTCTTCTTCTGCTACTTTAGAAATATATATTTCTCAAATTCACACAGCATTCATAGGTTTAGCAAGGTCTGATTCTTCCTGAAAGTTTTAGTTCATTTCTCCTCTGTGTCCCATCCGCACTCTGTGAAGAGGTTACCCCGCTGCATGGGGACTGCCGTTCCTTCTCTGACCCCCCCACTGGTCAGCGGCTGTCTGGAGGAGAGGGAGTTCCGTCCCGGTCACGGTTGTGTTCATTGCGCCCTGTGCTTAGCTCATAGGCAGTGAGTGCTCAGTGTATGAGTATGACTAACTGACTGACTGACTGAATGAATGAATATCATCTGCCTTCTCCTCTCGTACTTTATAGACAAGGACGATGAAAGATTTAAAGATAAGTGAAAAAGCTGAGACGTTGAGTTAAGGTTCTAACTGGGGTACAGCAAAGTTTATGGACCACTAGGAGAGTGGCCATTCTGTCATATTATTATATTTTAAAATAGCACTGCTTTCTCATCAAGGTGCTAAGTTTATATTTACAGTATTTTACTAAATACTCAGCCACAGTGGACCAGATATTAGTACCCAACATACCAGATGAAGACCCTGAGGCTTGGAGAAGTGGTGTCACTTACATGAAATAACTCCCTAGTCAGTAGAAAGCCTGTGACTTTAAACAGAGGCTTTCTAATTCCAAATCTGTCTCTTAATCACTGTTTTACATTTCCTCCCCAAGAGCAAATGTAGCTCTTTTAATGATCTTTAGTGTCATTTTGCGTAATAAGGTTTATCATACTTTCTTTCTTTTTTCTCTACTCACAAATAACTACTCTGTTAGGGTAACAAAGGTGACTAAAAACTTATTTATTTATTTATTTATTTATTTACTATAATGCAATTTATTTTACCAACCACGACAGTCATTATTTGTACTTCCCGGGCATATCATGATTTCTTTGTATGGTACATTTGCTGAAAATGGAAATGTAGCTTTTTTTCTTTAATGCAATCTGTCAACTCTGAAAATCAGTTTTGTATCAATTTTATGGCAAACCCACACAAGGGAGAAAGCTTCACGCTTAGGCATTTCAGTGTGTAAGTGACCATTTGTGCTGTCATTTTCAATTCTGTCAATAATTCTTACTACTAGTAAAGTAGCACATAAGTAGCTGTTGGATAATATTTCCCATTTATTCCAAAATACACTCTGCAATTGAGCACTAGTGCTACATTGTTACACATCACAATGTCCTCACTCCTTTGGTTCTATGAACTAGTGTGTCTACTCCTTTCATTTATTTGCCTTGCTTTGCTGCTACTATTGCTCATAAGGAAAAGTTTCCAACTCAGTTACTTTTCTATTTAAAAGCTTCTTTGTTGTGGATTATAGTAAATGATTTAGCTAGTTGGATATATGCTTGGTGGAGCATCCTGAGGCTTATTTTCACAGCTAAGCAAGATTTTGCTAGATAGTCTTTGAATTCAAAGGCTGCTTTTGGCAACTTCAGGAAGAATAGTGCTGATTATTTAGAAAACTGTGACTTTATAAATGGTCACTCTCCAGTGGCAGAAAATTAATGGCAGATGAGTGGTAAATGGGTCCATTTCATTTTATTCACAACCTGCAAATATTCTAAGGAAATGGTTATAGCCTGGAAGAAGAAAACAAGGGAAAGCTGTAAGATGATGAAAAAGTTTACTGAGAAGATTGGGGGGAAATCTCAGGTACAACTGTTCACAAGTATTATATGTAATCACATTTTACTGTTTACTTAGGGAAGCAAATTGCGTGGACTCCTTGGCAAGCTTCATGGCACACGTAGCATAAGCAAGAAATAGGACTGTGTTGTTTGAAGCCACTGAAGTTTGGGGTTTATTTTTTATTTCAATGTAATAAGAAGATTTTTTAAAAGTTATTTGACCCTAATATTAATAATAAGATTGAATTTTGTTTTCTCAGCAACATACCAAACATTGTTACTCTTTGTTTCTGAGCTTAAACCAGAATGAGATTACATTTGGGATAGAGTTATATTTTAATGTGTTTGATTCTGTTTTATCTAAAAGGTGTTGAAGAATAAATTTATTTAGATTTGTTTGAGAGTTTCACATTATTTCTGGGCATATACCTAAACATTTCTGGTTGAGGTTGTCTCTTCTAATAAATATATACCTGTTCCATATAAAAATAGGCTAAAACTTATGTTTTATTGATTTAGAATATGGACTGCCATAATTAAGATGAATAGTCAGGGATCTCCATTAAGTGTGTGATATTGATTAGATAAAATTTTACACTATTATAGAGACCTCAGAGAGATATGTAAAACCATATTGGTCTCAGTCTATAACTTTGAATACTAATCAGTGTGAAAATGATGCCCAAGTTATTAATTTTATTACACAAGTTGAGTGGTGTAGTGTAATGATTGGGACAATGCAATTAGTTATGAGGTCTTTGAAAGATTATTACCTTGAGTCTTTGGGATCTGAATCAATAGTTCGTTGCTCAATCATAACTGAAGTCAATGAAATGAAGTCTTCGAGAAGGCCACAGAATTGCATGTGAGATATTAACATACGGACTATTTTTGCCATTAGTTAACAATGTAATTAATGCTTCAGAAAGAGGATGATTTATCACAACTGCAAGAAAAATGTCTTAACCAGGTGACGTTATATGACTTTTGTTCCTTTACTGGTACATTGACTAACATAACTTAAAGTTGTGGTTTTTATGCTGGTGACATAGTCCAATATTATCTTAATTATCTTGCATTAGGTATGTTGCTAAGAATAGAATGTGCCATATTTGTGAATAGTGTTAATTAATTAATCACCATTATAATCAGGCAAAGACTTGGTTGAACAAAGTAGGTAAAACAGAGTCTTTTTATTCATTTTAAATTCAATAAAAACAAAACATAGGCAGGAAAATCTCAGATATTCCACAGAGCAATATTTTCACTGATATGTCCCCTAGAACAAGGGACATAAAGGAAAGAATAAAACACATGGGATCTCATCAAAATAAAAAGCATCTTCACAGCTAAAGAAAACATCATTAAAATGAAAAGAGAACCAACCGTGTGGGAAAACATATTTGCCAATGATACCTAAGACAAGGGTTTGATTTCCAAAATATATAAAGAACTCACACAACTCCACTCTAAGAAGACAAGCAACCCAATGAAAAAATGGGCAAAAGACTTGAACAGACACTCTCCAAGAAGGACATACAGAGAGTTCAGAGACATATGAAAAGATGCTCAGTATCGCTAGCCACCAGAGAGATGCAAATTAAAACCACAATGAGATACCACCTGACACCTTTGAGAATGGCCATAACAAACAAAGCAACAGATAACTGTTGGAGGGGATGTGGAGAAAGGGGAACCCTACTGCACTGTTGGTGGGAATGCAGACTGGTATAGCCACTGTGGAAAACAGTATGGAATTTCCTCAAAAAACTAAAAATGGAACTGCCTTTTGACCCTGCAATTCCACTCCTAGGATTATATCCTAAGAACCCTGAAACACCAATCCAAAAGAACCTATGTACCCCAATGTTCATAGCAGCACAATTGACAATAGCCAAGTGCTGGAAGCAACATAAGTGCCCATAAGTAAATGAGTGGATCAAGAAACTATGGTGCATTTACACATTTACACAATGGAATACTATGCAGCAGAAAGAAAGAAGGAACTCCTCCCTTTTGTAACAGCATGAATGGAACTGGAGAGCATTATGCTAAGTGAAATAAGCCAGGGGGTGAAAGACAAATACCATATGATCTCACCTTTAACAGGAACCTAATCAACAAAATGAACAAGCAAGCAAAATATACCAAAGATGCTGAAATTGAGAACAGGCTGACAGTGACCAGAGGGGAGAGGAAAGGGGGATATGGAGGAAAACGGTGAAGGGTTTTCAGGAACAATTAAAGGACACACGGACAATAACAAGGGGTGCGGTGGAACCAGGGGAGAGAGGTGGGGAGGCCTGGAGTGGTGGAGAGGGGTGGAGTGGGGGGAAAAGGCAGAAAACTGTGTTTGAACAACATTAAAAAAATGTTTAAAAAATGCTTCCTAAGTATATGTGCTCAGAAACATAAATAAACTGTCCATTTATATACTCAGTTTTTGAATTATGAATGTATTTTCTTAGTCTTATGATACAGAGGGCACACTTTATATACTGTTTTTCTTTTGTACTTTGCCATTAGTAAATATAACATCACTTATACAAAAGACCATTGATTCCATTTAATTCACTATTGACATCAATTTTACTACACACACCTGCATTACAAAAATTAATTTGCTATAGCATTGATTTTGTTTATCAATAACATGGTATTCAGACATGAACAATGTGTTATCTAGTTAAATTTTCCTCTCATCAACAAATATATCATTCAAAACACAGACTGCTAATTTTTTTCAATCTTAAAAAGTATTGCTTATACAACGTAATTGCTTATACAATTAACCATTTTTTTCTTTTTTGAAGAACTAGCTCTAAAAATACTTTTCCTAAATTGCTTTCTAAAGAAATCAAGGTGCTTATACAAACGTCTATTTTCTAGGTCACTCCTTACTAAAATAAAGCTATTACGTCAGATGTTGTATATTTTCTATATTAGTTTTTGAGCTCTGAGCCATTGTTCTAAAATTTTATAGAACTTCCTAAGGTAGTCTACTTCAAAATAATAAGCTCATTGTAATTTCAAATAAAACATCACTGCTTTTGAAAATTATTTTGCTGGTATGCTTTTTAACATATTTCAAAATTCTTAAATATTTAAATGCATTGCAAAGTTTGTTTTCCTATTACCTCACAGTATATTTTATTTCCACACATTTAATAAAAGCTGTCAGGTATTAATTATCCATTATTTTCCTGTCTTCCTCTAAGAATATATATATATATCATGAGAAATGCATTTCTTACGAAGTACGTGCACCGGTTCACATTGCAGCCAGTAGTGTTGCCATGGTTCCCTTTTCTCCACATTCTTCTCTCTAGCACGTGTTTTCTTCTGCCTTATTGATAATATTCTTACAAGTGTGAGGTAATATCACATTGTGGTTTTGATTTGCACTTCCCTGATGATTAGTTAAGTTTAGTACCTTTTCACGCACTTCTTGGTCATTTGCACGTCTTCTTTTGAGAAATGTCTATTAAGTTTATTAGCTCATTTTTATATCAGGCTATATTTTATTGCTGTTGAGTTCTTTGGGTCCTTTACATATTTTGGATATTCACCCCTGATCAAATAAACAGTTAGCAAATATTTTCTCACATTGTATAAATTGCCTCTTTCTTATGTTTATTGCTTCTTTGGGTATGGAGAAACTTTTTTACTTTGATGCAAACCAATTTGTCCATTTTTGCTATTGTTGCCTATGTTTTGAGGTCATATCTTAAAAAAAATGATTTCAAAAACCTACTCAACAAAGCAAAGAACTGAGAAAAATAGAAACAGAGACATGGAAATAACAAGCTTAGAATAACTAGTGGGATGGGGGTAGGGGGATAAGCAGGAAAGATAGGGGAGGGTCAAGTCAAGGAACATGTATAAAGGACCCATGGACAAAGACAAAGGGGTGGGGAGGATTGAGTGTGAGAGGTGGGGGTGGGTATGGCAGGGGAAGGTAATGGAGGGAAAATGAGGACAACTTTAACTGAACAGCAATAAAAAATAATTTTAAAAAGAGAGAGGAAGGGAGATTAAAAAAAAGAGAAACACTGATATGGAAAAGAAATATCAACAGCTACCTACCCTTTCTGCTCCCCCTCCGAAGAGAAACAACACATCTGTCCTTCTAAGAATTATCCCCTTCCAAATTCCCTTGTTTTCCCTATTTAAACTTGCTTTTGAAAACTCAAGGATTCTTACCCACAAACTTCTCAAATTGCTGGCCTCTGATATTAATAAATGTGCAGTTATAACCCCAAAGAATCATTGCCTAGACCAATGACAAAAGTTTTCTTTTTTTTCCCATAGTTTTCTTTAGTTGTTTATAGTTTCAGGTTTTATGTCTGAGTCTTTAAATCGTATTGAGTCAATGTTTTTCTACATAGTGTGAATAAGGATCTAATTTCATTCTTCTCATTGTTTATATACAATTTCTACAACACCATTTATTGAAGAAATTATCTATTCCCAGTCCTATGTTCTTGACATAATAGGGTTATCTTGATTGAATATTGGTAGCTTTTGTCTATAATGGCTCATGTCATCTAAACTGTTGAATTTATATGCATATACTTATTTATAGCATTCTCTTGTTTACAATTTTAATAACTTTGGGATCTGGGATCATGTTCTATTGCCTGGACTAGTATCAATTTTAATGACTTTTATAAAAGAAACAATATTTGGTTTCATTGGTATTTTCTATTGTTTTTGTGTTTTCAATTTCACTGCCTTTTGCTGTTAAAGTCATTTTCTTCTCTCTGCATGCTTTCACACAACTTATTCTTTTCTAATTTCATTGGTAAGGTGGAAACTGAAGTTCCTGATTTAGGTAAGATATTTCTTCTACTACTATAAGAATTTGATGCTATACATGTTGTACTGAGCATTATTTTAGGTGCATCTGACAAATTTTGTGTTCTATGTTTTCAATTTCTTTCAATCCAAAAATATTTTTGCTCTTTAGAGATTTCCTCTTTACCACATTTGTTATTTAGAAGTATATTGTTTTCTAAATATTAAAATGTTAGATGATTTCATAGATATTTACTGATATTTATATATTTTCTTAACTTATTATTGTCTGAGAACTTTTTTGCATTATTTGTATTCACTTAAATTTGTAAAGTCATTTTTTTATGGTCCCAGGTATGGGATATACTGCTGAATATTCCTTGCACATTTGAGAATGTGTATTCTGCTGTTGGGTAAAGTGTTCTATTGATTTTCAGGACATCCATACATTACTGAAGTTCTGCCCACATTTTCTAATAATTACTAAGAGAGTAATGTCAAATATTGAAATATATTTTTCATTGTTTATTTCTCCTTTAATTTCTATAATATATTACTTTACATATTAGAAATTATTTTGGGGAGAACTCATATTAAGGTTTCTATATGTTACTAGATAGTAGACTCATTTATCGTTTTGTAATATTTGATCTATGCCTAATACTATTCTTTCCTCTGAAGTCTATTTTGTCTGGTATCCATACAGCAATTCCAGCTTTATTTTGTTCTACGTTTGTATTATGTTTCTTTGTCCACCTTTTTCTTTTAATATGTCAATGCCCTTTTTTAATTTCTATTGACATATGATTTAAATGCCATAACATACACTCTGTTAATGTATGGAGTTAGTATTTTAGCATATTTGCTTGGTTTTGCAACTATTATAATCACCTAATTCCAGAACATTTTTATCCTTCCCTCTCTAATCCCATACATAATAGCAGTTGCTGTACTAACCTGCTTTCTGTCTCCAGAGGTTTGCCAATTTCTGGATATTTTATATAAGTAAAATTACACAGTATGTGGCTTTCATGACTATCTTCTTTTATTTAGCATAATGTTCTCAAAATCTATGTGCATAATTGCATGTATCAGTATTTAATCCTTTTTATAGTTGCATAATATTTCATTTATTTATATAATATGTTTGCTTATCTATTTATTAGTTTACAAAAATGTTGGTTATTACCACTTTTTTGCTGTTATGGATAATGATGCTGTGAACTTCTGAGTACCCATCATGTACCAACACCACACAACCTGAACTCCATTGAAGTGGTCATTAACGAGGTGAGTCAGAAGGTGGCTGAGCTTGGACAACTGTGGTCCTTGGCTGAAGTGGACATGATGAATTACCCCTGAAATTCCCAGGCAATGTGATTTCAGGTCAATGCCAGTCCACTAGCACATGCTGAGTGTTTTTAGATGACAAAAACATAAAAAAAGATACCCTGACAATAAAGTGAAGTTGCTCACAGAAGTTTTCAGGCAGTTTTTGGAAGCTGATTGTCAAGCCTTAATGGTAAGTGAACATCTAATTAAAGACCTGTTCAAGTATCAGGAAGAAATGAAGGCCTACTACACGGAAATGGAAAAAGAGCTTTCTGAAATCATGCATGAGCAGATTTTCCCTTTGGAGAAGAAGATGGGCATTTCACTGAATTCCCTTCACATCTTCATTGCCATCAGTGGAATCCCAACAAGCACAATGGTTCGCAGGATGCCCGCTTCATCCTCAGTTCTGTAATTCACCTCATGGACTCTGTGGGGAATTGCTTTGTCATTTGCAAACTCAGGATGATTTCTAAAGCTAGTCACTGGGCTCCTACAAAACATGGACAGACCCAGCACAAGGAAAAATCAGGGGAATAGGAGTAGAGGAAGTGAAGAACTGTTATTTTATAGCAGATTTTCTAGAGAACTCATTACAGGGCACATATGTTTTTAAATCTCAATGACAACATTGAAAGTTTTATTATGTCTCAACAGAGGTGTGTGGTGGACACTAATAAACTGAAGTTAGATTTTATGCTATTATGAACTTTGAATACAAGATATATTTTTAATTATTTTAGGTATATATGTAAGAGTAAAATTTCAGGTTACTCTTACATGGATATTCTGTGTTTAAATTATTGAGGAGCTGCAGACTATTTCCCAAACAGGTGTACAATTTTATGTCCCTACCACTTCCATTTCAAATTTTAAATCGCCTCAGTTCCAACTTCCCCATATCCTTGTTAATTCTTGTTATTTCCATTTTTAATCTTTAAAAAAATTATTGCAGCCATCATGGTGGGAGTGAAGCAGTATGTCAGTGTGGTTTTGTTTTGCATTTCCTTAATTACTAGGAATGTTGAACACTTTTTCATGAGCTTGTTGGCCATTTGTATCTTTTGGGGGAAATTTTCTGTTCATGTCTCTTCTCCTTGATTTTTTGATTGGGTTACTTGTCTTTTTATCATTGAGTTTTAAGAGTTCTTTACATATCCTGAAAGAGAGACACCTCAGATATGTAACTTAAGATATTTAGGCTGTCTCATTCCTTTTCCTTTTCGAAGGTATCCTTTGAATCAGAAAAGCTTTTACTTGCACGAGGTCCAATTTATCTTTTCCTCAGGGGCGGGGACGTTGCTTATGTTTTAAATGTCATACCTAAGAACTCATTGCCTAATACAAAAATAGAGAATGCAATACTTACACTTACACTTTCTTCTATGAGTTTTATAGTAGGTCTTTGATTGACATTAATTATTTATCTGGTATGAAATAAAAATACAACTTCATTCTTATATGGATATCCAGTTGCTTCAGAAACATTTATTGAAAAAAAAGTACTCTTCCCCATTGAATTGTCTTGGCTAGAATCAGCTGACTACAGACATAATAGGTTCATTTCTGGATGCTTAAGTGTATTTCATTGACTAATATGTCAATTTTGTGCCAGTAAAACACAACCCTTTGTTACTGTAGCTTTTATAGTAGGTTTTGGAATCAAGAAGTATAAATCCTCAAACTTTGTTCTTATTTTTCAAGATAATTTTAGCTATTCTGAGATTCTTTATTTACTTGTGAATTATAGAATTAGTTTGTTAATTTCTGCAAGAAATTCAAGTGAAATGTTGAGAGGAATTGTACTGAATTTTGTAGAGCAGTTTAGACAGTATCGTTATTTTAACAATATCAAACCTCTGATCCTTAGCATTACTGTCTGCCCGTTCACTTAGGCCTTCTCTAATTTGTTTGAATGTTGTTCTGTAGTTTTCATTGTACTAATTTTGTACTACTATGATTAAATTTATTCTTAAGTATTGCATTCTCTTTGATGCCATTATAAATAGAATTCCTTACTTAACCACTTTCTTTGCTTTGTTCATTGCTAGAATCTAGGGGATAAAATTGATTTGGGGGTACACATTTATCTTGTTTTCTGCAATTTCGCTTCACTTGTTATTAGTTCCACTAGTTCTGTGGATAGATATAATTTTACTTAATTTGTTCTAATATAATTTTTTTTTATTTTTTCTATTGCTAACTGCCCCGAAGGGCATGTATAGTTAACGTCGAGTACAACTGAGAAAGCATACATCCTACCTACATTCAATATTTTATTATTAAGTATAACATTAGCTGTGGGTTTTGCGCTGATCCCCATTATCAGGTTGAGGAAATTCACTTCTATTCCTAGTTTGTAGTTTTTTGAAAAAAATATTATTATAAAAGGCTGCTAAATTGTGTCAACTTTTTTGCATCTATTGAGATGAGCATGTGCTTTGTATCTTCTATTCTATTTAGATGCAATACAGTGATTGATATTTGTATGTTGAACCAGCCTTGTGTTTATGAGATAATCTTACTTTTTCAGGATGTATAATCTTTTACTATGTTGCTAGATTTGATTGTTAATATTTTGTTGGGAATTTTTGTGTATATTCATAAGAATTTTTGGCCTATAAATTTTCTCTCTCCTGTGATGCCTTTGTCTAGCTTTGATATTAGAGTATTACTGGTCTCACAGAATGAGTTAGAAAGTGTTTTCTCCTCTTTTTTTCAAATAGATAGATGATAGATAGATAGGTCTTTGAAAAAGATGGTGTTAATTCTTTTTTAAATATTGGTAGACTTCACAAATAAAGTCATATGGTCTTTGGTTTTTCTTTGTGGCAACTTTAAAAATCACTAATTCAATGTCTTCATTCTTTAGAGCTCTTTTCAGATTTCTAATTATTGTTGAGTCATTTTCAGTATTTTTTTTCCAGAGATTTTTCCATCTCACCTAGACTTTCTAATTTCTTGACAAACAATTGTTCTTAATAAACTTAGTATTTTTTTATCACTTTAAATTTGGTTGAAGTTCCCTTTTTTAGTCTTTATTATAGCAATTCAAAATTTCTCCTTTTTCTCAATCTAGTTAAAGATTTTTAATTTTGTTGCCCTTTCCAACAAACCAACTTTTTATTTTGTTAATTTTATGTTAGTTTTGAATTTTATACTTATTTCCGCTTTTATCTTTATTAGTTCCTAGGGCAAGCTTTTGATTAATTTTGCTCTGCTTTTTCTAGATTCTTAAGATGGAATTTAAGTTATTGATTTGAAATAATTATTCTCAATTGAATAGAAGAATTTACAGATATAAATTTCCTGCTAAGCATTTTAATTCATTGGTATGCTCTGCTTTCAGTTTTATTTATTTCAAGTTATTTTCCAATTTTCCTTGTGATTTCTCTTTAGTCCTATCAAAAATTTCTGAGTGTTTTGTTTAATTTTCATTTGAGAATATTTTTAAAATTTTTCTTATGTATTATTTATAATTTTTTCCATTTTGATTGCAGTACACACTTTAGGTGATTTTAATTCTTTTAACTCTATTGGGACATGTTTTATAAACAAGTGCATGGGGTAGTCCTGAGAATGTTCTTTGTGTAATTGAGAGGAATGTGTACTCTACTTTTGTTGAATGAAGTGTTCCATAATTTGTGTTAGGTTTATACTGTTAAGTCTTCAATTTTCTTGCCGACATTCTGTCTAGTTTTTCTTTCTATTCTTAAAATTGGACTATTGTTGTGCTGCTTGTTTCCATGACTGTGGCCTGTTAGTTTTTAAGGCTACCAGAGAATTATATGCAGGGAATGGGAATCAAGCATTTTAACACCACAAAACTCACTGTTCTTACTTTTTTTTTTTAAGATTTTTATTTTTATTTATTTTTTAGAGAGAGGCGAAGGGAGGGAGACAGAGAAGGAGAGAAACATCAATGTGTGGTTGCCTCTCACATGGCCCTCACAGGGACCTGGCCTGCAACCCAGGCATGTGCCCTGACTGGGAATCTAACCGGGACCGCTTGGTTTCCAGCCCGCGCTCAATCCACTGAGCTACACTAGACAGGGCTCACTGTTCTTACTTAAATTTAGTCAGTTTTTCTTTAGTCAATATTTCTTTAGAAATATTTCTGTTTACTACAAACCTCTATTTAATTTTGAGTTCTGAAAATGTTAATTCTGTCCATTTTTGCTGGTTTTCTTACTGCTCTTATGTAGCAAAGAATTGTCAGGGATTATTTCTTCCATATTTGCTGTGTCACTCTTGTCAATGTTTTTCATTTAAATTGTGTTTTTTGTGTAGACGGGTAACTAAGTTGCCTTTTAATTCAACCTAAAAATCCCTTTCTTTTTAGACTATTCACATTTAATATGATTACCAATAACTATATTAATTCTACCAGCTTGCAAACTCTTTATTTTATTCTGTATGTTCCCTGTTTACTTTGGTCTTTTTCTGCTTTATCTTGGTTTAATTGAGATTCTTTATTATTTTATTTTATCTCCTCTATTGACTTATTATTAATGCCTCCTTAAAATTTTAGTACTTCATTATTTACATTGTAAATAATTTACAATGTAAATACATCATTTACATTGGCAGTATTATTTATCAGTCAATATTCAATTGAAATTACAGAAATCCACATGTAGTGTCAGAAATTTATTACAGTAAATTTCAATTTTCTCCCTCCCATACCTTGTGCCATTTTTGTGATACCTTTTACTTTAAAAATTCTATTAACCTACTATTTAATTGACCTATTTTGTGTTAAAGATCAGATGTCTTTGAGAGTCATTAAAATTATTTTAAAAGATATTTTCCTTTCATTCATTCCATTCCAACACTCTTTCATTGGGTATGTTAAGTCTATGTCCGGTAGCATGTTCCTTAGCCTTTAATATTTCTGAAGTGCAGTTCTGTTGACAACAAATTCCCCAAGTTTTTGTTTGTCCGAGAAAGACTTCACTTATCTTTCAAAAGATGTTTTCACTGGGTATGGGATGCTGATTGTTTCTATTTTTATTTCCGCACTTCAAATATATTGTCTTCTAGCTTATACCGTTTCTGAAGCAATAACTTCTACAATTCTTATCTGTGTTTCTCTGTGTGAAATGACTCATTTTTCAGTGTCTGCATTTAAACATTTAAAAAAATTTCTTCTTGCTTCCAGAAATTTGAATATGCTGTTCTTCAGCCTGAATCTTATTTCAGATAGTTGCAACACCACTGTCCTCTGACTCAATCTGATTGTCACTTTGTATCTTTGCCATATGCATATATTTCAACTTTCAGTGTGAGTTATTTTTTGTTGTTGAAAAGCAGACACATTCTGCATGACAGGAGAGACTGAGTGATCAGTTTCCATATTTGTTAATAGCCTTGCTTTTGCTTCCACCAGGCCTTTAATCAGAAGTGAATACAATAGGAGTTTTATTGGGCTTGAACTTTCTTATTCTTATGCTGAACTTCAGGGCCTCAGACTTCAAATAACCTTCCTCATATATGTGTGTTAAGGGTGGGATCTGGTTTACCAAAGGTTGTTTTGTTTTTATCCTCAATTTCTGCTCCACCCTCAGCTTTATATTTTCATTCTGTGCTGTATGTTTGAGGGAGTCAGACTTGCAATTTAATTGTTACTGCACATTTATTAGCCTAGTTGTGTGGGTAGTAGGAATTTGGGAATATTCTATCTTTTTCTGACTAAATGTTAATTATAGGTAGGCATAGTATCTGAGTGTCAAAGTATGACCTCTAAGTTCTCAGTATTACCTATGTCTCCTTTTTCCTAAGCACAAGTGCTACTTCCTGTTCCCTTTCTTCAATTCCGTTGGATTTTCACCAGTGTCCTGGGGGTTACAGTCTTTGTTGACTTTGACCAGATGACTTTTGTTCTATAGGGACATATGGGAAATTACCCTGTTCCAGTGGAATTTCAATGTCCCTCTTACAGTAGCTTCTTTTCTCCTCCTGCCCCAGAAGGAGATTATTTTAGGACTCTCAGTCTTTTTCTGTGAGTGCCTAGTGGGGTTTTACAGGAAGGCTATATGAGGGTATGGATTCCTGTATTTTCAGACTTCTGAGGTTCCATCTTTTTTTTTTAGTCAGTAAACATTCAGTCTCTAGTTATTCACCAGTCACCCTACCTGAACACTTCTCACTGGTTTCAGGGTGAATCTGCCCTGGTTAAGTAAGGGCTCCAGTTTCATTTCTCCCAGTGGGCACCAGTCTCTTAGATTTTATATCAAGTGATTGTCCTGTGAACTCAGAAACCTGATATGTTCAGGGAAGCTACAGACTTGCAATTTGTCCACCTTGTTTTTATGTGTTTTGAGCTGATGCTTTTTCCAGATATCTATACCCCTGTGGGTAAAGCAAGAGCTCCATATTATGGTTTCATTATCCTCAATATCTTTATGAAAAATACTTTGTTAATATTAGGAAATATGTTTTAATGCAGGCTTATTAAAATAAAATGTTAGATGATGCATGAATTTCTAATAATTCTATTTGTGTGTATATTGAGTAAAATAGACACAGTAAACAAGCTCTTAAATATACAATGTCTCAAGCAAAATAATAGTGTATTTCTTGCTCATTTAGCAGTATTTAATGGGTGCTTATGACAGTGGGTTGTTCTTCTCCACAATCATCCAAAGTCATAGGCTTGGAATGCAAGGTCACTCTGGATACAGATTCTAATACAGAGAGCTAAACTGGAAAACGAGCATGGGATCATCTGCATGAAAATCTTTAATGGGATACTAACCCATGAAGTGGAACACACCACTTGGCTGGCATTCCATAGGCTAAAATTTAGTCACATTGACATACTAGAGTTACACTAGAAGGGAGAAACGTAGTCCAGCACTGTGCCCAAGCGGAAGAAGAAATCATGGATTTGGATATGAAGCTAGCATTTTTTCAGGCAAAAGCAGAAAGAATACATATGTCAAACTTGTTTGAAGGACAAAACAAAGATCTAACTTGTTTCAGAGCAGTTTCAACCCATGTGCTCGGATGCTCCTAAAAATAGGACCTCTCGACACAATAAGCACAGAGCCCCCAAACATTTGAAAAATGATAGAATGATTTAGTAACGAAAACAAATACAATATATTTTAAGTGAAATATAATTTTCTTACAATTTTGCATAACCATTCACTGCATTCTTGGAGAAAATAATATGATTTTGCCAATGTCTTAAGTTTTACCTCTAATCATCATAAAATAAAATAGTATATACACAAATGTTAAAATATGCAACCAATTTACCTTATTTCTGTTCAAGATAGCAAAGAAGACTGAATTATCATTTATCTGAAATTTAAATGGGGCAATTTTATCTTTCCATTCATTCACTCTTATTTTAATAACATATATGTAACTTTAAGTGACACTTTGAACAAAACAATTATTCTCGAACAGTGCTCAAAACAATGGTCTTTAATAACATCATGGAATGTGTGATTCAAACGTTGATTCCTAGGACCTTCACTCAGAGACTCTGATAGTATGAATAATGTGGAATCCTGTAACATCTACATTTACTCGTACCCATCATACAAATGTATTAGGGGTAATGTATGCTATATAACTTGAAAAATACACCCTTTAAAAAATGAAGGTCTCCATTCTTTTCATTCTCCTCTCAATGGCTAAGATATTTCCAGAAATCAGAGCATTAGTTTGGCATTTTGATAGCAGAGATTTTTTTTTTTTCTTTTCTGGCAAAATTCTCTAAAACAAGAGCTGAAAGTAGGGTCACCTGTACATCTACAACCTTGGCTTCTGGTGAAATTTAGCAAATCTTGGACAAATGAATAAAAAAATACATTTGAGTTAGAAAGTGTTATTTAGTGTGCGGTTAGTTTATGGTTTGGTTTGTGTTTGTCTCTAATGTCTACATATCTACTCTGATGATTCTAGATGGTTACTTAGAATATTATGACAATAAGTATTTCATATGAGTAAAACTGTCAAATTAGAAGCTTACTGGTTCTTAGTCAGCATTTATAAATACTGAATATAAGATAGGCAAGAGATTATTACATTTATGAGCATTAATGGAATTTGAGGACTCTCACCATGCTTCACTTTATAATTTTAAAAATATCATTATGGTATGCAAATAGAAAATAATTAAAATTTTAAGCATTTCTAGACACATTCTTCGATATGAAGTCTTTTTCTCTAAATCAAACTTGTGCTGAGTATTCTAATTTTCTCAAGGACTTATATATGTAGCTTACGGTGGTTAAGCCTTCAATATCTACAATTGATCAACTGTGAACAAATTGACCTGCTGTATAGGTACTAAAAAATCTAATACTTGACCTGCTGTATAGGTACTAAAAAATCCTTTTCATTTCCACTGTTTTTAGCAGATGAAAATATGACGCTGATGTTTTTTTTCATTTTTTTTCTTTAGGTTTTATTCATTTATTTGCATTTTTTCTGTTTTAAATCCCTCCCTCAGTTTCAATGTGCTATAGTTGTCATACAATACTTTGTAGGTTCGAGGTGTACAATATGATGGTTTGACACATGTATATAATGTGAAGTGATTACCACATAAAGTTAGTTAACACCTCTATCACCTCACATGATTACTTACTTTTTTTGTATGTGTGTATGGAGAACATATAAGACCCACTCTCTGAGCAACTGTCAAGTATATATTACAGTATTTTCAGTTATATTAATTATTCTCTATAATGAATATTCTTTATATTCTCAATCTTTCAGAACTTATTCATCTTGTAACTGGATTTGGTACACTTTGACTGATGGTTTCTCATTTTTCCCTATCATTCAGTCCCCGGTAATGACTATTCTACAATTTGTTCACATGAATTTGTCGTTTTTATAGTCTTATATAAGTGAAATCACACAGTATTTGTCTCCCTATCTGATTTATTTCACTTAGCATAATGCCCTCAAGTTTTATCCCTGTTCTCACAAATAGTAGGAGTTCCTCCTTTTTTGTGGGTGAGTATATGCTATGTTTTATTAATCTATTCATTCGCCGATGGACATTTACGTTGTTTCACGTTTTGGATATAGTAAATAACCCTGCAGGAAACACTGTGCTGTGGATATCTTTTTGAGATAGTGATTTAATTTCTTCCAATATAGTTCCAGCTGTGAAATTGCTAGGTCACATGGTAGTTCTATTTTTAATTTACTAAGAAAACCTCTCTTAGTAAACTCTCTTTTTTAGCAGCTTTATCAATTTACATTCCTACCAAAATTGGACAGGGTTCCCTTTTCTCCAAATCCTCACCAATACATTTTATCTCCTGTCTTTTTGATAATAGCCATTTTATCAGATGTTATGTATCATTATGGTTTTGATTTGTATTATCCTGATGACTAGTGATGTTGAGCATCTTTTCATGTACCTATCACATATTTGTTGGTATTCTTTGGAAAAATGTCTATTCAGGTCTCTTCCCGTATATTCATTGGTTTATTTGTTTTGTTTTCTATTGAGTTGTGCAAGTTTCCTATGTATTTGGGTGTTAATTCCTATCTAACATATGGTTTGCAGATATTTTCTTTTTTCTGTAGGTTGCTTCTTTATTCTGTTAAATTTTTCTTTCACTGTGCAGAATCTTTTCAATTTGATGTAGTCTCACTTGTTTATTTTGAATTTTGTTGTCTGTGCTTCAGGTGTTATATCCATATCATACTGAAAGAACTAGTCAGCCACCTCTTCTAGTCTTTATTGGCTGGCTTTGAGGAATAAACACCTTTCATCATCCCTGTTAGGGATTCTGATGTTTCTCATACCTTTTCTATGGCTACAATGCTCCACACTTTTTGTTTCCTGCGGTGTGGTGTTCTTAAAAGCGCATGCCTTCTCTCCATCCTACAAAGTCAGTCAGAATGCTAACAGTTTCCTTTTTGCTTTCCCTAGGGAGGTGCTGGATGCTTTAATTTCCATGATTTCTCATAGTTCCACAGAGTTAGGCAGGCTTTCTGTCAGTGATCACTGGCTGTCTGCAAAGTCTGGTTCTCTCCACCAGGGAAAGTGCCCTCAGCAAGCCAGCAATTAAATTGGCGGAGGAGGCGGGATGAGAGGAATATTGAGGCTGACTATAGGCCAGTTGGCAGAATCCATTTGTAGCATGTCCCCGGCAGCTCTTGGACTGGCTCATTGATGGTGTCTGCAACACAGTTAGTAGGATCCGCCTACTTTTAATGCCCTCTGAAGCCCTGTCTGCTATTCTCCCAGCCCCTCTGCACAGCCCACTTGTGCAACACACTTCAGTGTTCTGAATTGGGAAAGAAAGATATGCATCCACACAATGGTGGAAGCCAAGGCCACTCTCACCTGCCCTGCAGGAAAAATCAGGGGCCACGTTCATTGCGTGATTTTTAGGGGAGAAATAACAGAAGTAATGTGAAACTGTTTCCTTTAGTCTTTTCAATGTGTTCAATCTCAGACTTTTTGCTCCAGTTGTGTTCTGTAATTCTCCACTGTACTTTCACAAAGATCTCTTTTTAGTGGTGACTGACTAAACCTGTGCTCTTTGGGAAGAGATGGTATAAAACTTTTATTCCGCCCCGGCTGGTGTAGCTCAGTGGATTGAGCGCGGGCTGGGAACCAGAGGGTCCCGGTTCGATTCCCAGTCGGGGCACATGCCTGGGTTGCGGGTCAGGTCCCCAGTGAGGGCCATGTGAGAGGCAACCATACATTGCTCTTTCTCCCCCCCTTCTCCTCTCTCTGAAAATAAATAAATAAAATCTTAAAAAAAGTAAAAAAAAGAAATTAAAAAAATGTATTCCACCATGCTGATGATGTCACTCTGTTCACTTATAAATGCCTGTAAGGCCTACCCTTAGGTTTTCTTATCCATTCATTTTATTTCAAATATTATTTCACCTCTTATAATTCATATTACCTAAAGGTTATAACAAGGTTTCTATTAATATACAAATACATATCTTGCTTGAAACAGTTATTTGTGAAAATATTTCTAATAATGCCTTTACAATTCTGTTGTATTTTAACGAAAGAATAAAAACTGTTAAGTATGTAATTTTTCAAGGTTAGAAATGTAAAACAATGTCTTTACTGCTACACATTTTTTTTTAAAGATTTTATTTATTTATTTTAGAGAGAGGGGAAGGGAGAGAGACAGAGAGGGAGAGAAACAGCAATGTATGGTTGCCTCTCACATGGCCCTCACTGGGAACCCGGCCCGCAATCCAGGCATGTGCCCTGACAGGGAATCGAACCGGGACCCTCTGGTTCCCTGCCCATGCTCAATCCACTGAGCTACACCAGCCAGGGCTATAGTTTTTAAAAAATATATTTTTGTTTTTACCTTGAATAAAATTTTAATACATTTCAGTAAGAGTTACTATACATGATAAATTTTACATGAAATATAATATATTGATTTTATATAAGCATTTTTTTGATGTAACACATATTAATCACACACATGAATATGCACACACATTTACCTTGAACTTTAAAGGAGTAATCTCAGGACTATTATTAATTGTAGATACTAATGCTTTTGAAGTGGTTTAACAGTTTCTAATATGCACTTGGTAAATGTGTGTAATTATTATTAATAGCAGAAATATTGATGCACCTATATTTTTAAAGATTTTGTATTTACTTATGTTTTTTTTAAGATTTTATTTATTTTTAGAGAGAGGGGAAAGGAGGGAGAAAGGGAGGGAGAGAAACAGCAATGTATGGTTGCCTCTCACATGGACCTCACTGGGGACCTGGCCTGCAACCCAGGCATGTGCCCTGACAGGGAATCGAACCGGGACCCTTTAGTTCCCAGCCTGCGCTCAATCCACTGAGCTACACCAGTTAGGGCTGTATTTACTTATGTTTTAAAGAGAGGGGAAGGAAAGAGAAAAAGAGGGACAAAAACATCAGTGTGAGAGAGAAACATTGATCAGTTGCCTCTGGTAGCACCCCAACAGGAGACTGACCCACAGCCCAGGCCTGTGCCCTGACTGGGAATCTAACAGGCGACCCTTTGCTCTGAGAGTCAATGCCCAACCAACTGGCGCACACCCGTCAGGACTATATTTATATATGATGTTAAATTAATGCCATATGTCTCAAAGAAGTAATAGCAATGATTACACATTTGGGTAAAATAAGGAATAGTGAATGAAAAGGCAAGTGCAGAGTGCAACTGGTATACTTTTTACAGCCCCTACTTGTAGTACTTTATTAGAATTTCTTCATATTACAATCTTATCTCTGATATTTTCTCACTTCTTTGTTATTCTTACCATTCTGATGTTTCCATTTTTCCCTGTTACTTATACTTAAAGTATCATAAACATTACAGAATTATGCTTAATAGCAAAATCTTATTCAGCCATTTTTATAGCTGTTTCTATTGTTTAAAATAGACAGTAAACATATTTATGGAGCATTTAGAATAACAAATTAAACAAAACTTTTCTTCACTTGAAAGAAAACCTGATACAAAGGAGGCCCCAATAAGTGTTCCTCAAATGACTAACTACATATTTTCCATGTCACAACATAATTAGCAGGTTTTGTCATTTGTTATTTGCAGAGTCATTGTAGTGTTAGACTGTTTCTGACCGATGATCACTTGAAGTGACAAAGCCGTCTGATGTTCTAATGTCCATCAGCATCGCCGTGGGATCTGTCTAGATCTGAAAGTCATACAGTGCCGCATTGAGTATTTTCTTCATGATATAATGGAAATAGGTCACCATGGCTGGAAGGGGTGCCAAGCAAAAGATTGCCACTGTGTTTGCCAGTTCCAGCAAGTTTCATTTCCTATAATAAAGTAAAAAACAATTCCTTTTGTTAAAATGTTGTGGTAATATTCTGACTAGGAAAAAAACACTAGACCTCTGATACTGTTATTCCTTCATTTATGTTCCACTTCTTTTTGAAAATTGATTTTAGAAAAGTTAATAATTATGAAAACTTTAAAAAACAAAGAAAATTCCAAAATTTAGAGACATCATTAACATGTTATAAATTTGGTATTTCATTAATTCAACTCCTCGTTATTTGCATAATGGAACTTGTCTAGATCTTAAATGAGATTCAGGCTGATTTATAGCAAGAGGCAACAGCCTTCCAGGAACTTAGGACACACTAGTTTTCCAACTGTCACTGCACATTGTCAAAATTTTTTACTGTCACATAGAGTTCTGGGGCAGTAAGGCTGCTGGTAGAGACTAGGAATGTTGTTTGGTTTGGGACAGATTTGAGTCCCAGATCTGTCACCAACTAGAACTGTGACCTGGGGCAAGTTATATTAAATGTCTTAGTTTCTGTTTGCTCAGAGGAAAAAATGATCTCAATAGCCCTAATACATGAATTTGGCATCATTACTTTAATGTAACAATTTAAGTTACCTGTAAATATGAGTTATTGTTCTATGATTTACATAATCCATGTGATATATGTTGAGAAAAATATTTAACATGCAGAGCTGCACAAAGCAATCTTACTCACTCTGATGCACTATATTGTTTTTCATTTGATAACTTTCCATTTCAATTAAAATTTTCTAATGATGATTCACAAAATGTGTACTATACATTTTAATGTCTCATAAGCCATGATCAATAATCAGAGTTCTAGAAAATATATGTTTTGTACTAGGAGCTAAGATAAGGAAAACTTTCTTAGAAATACACATGGAGAGAGAAGAGCACTTAACTTCATATATTTAGAGGTAAATCACAAAGACACAAGTCATTTTAATGGACAAAGTGATAAATAAAAGGTGTTTGGTGTTGGAAAAGATGACAGCCCATGTGTAACAGGACCAGCATCAACAAATAAGAAGGACATGATGAGCAGTGAACATCGAAATTCTGCACCACTGTGAAAGCAGATCTGATAATAAGCGAGAATCAGAGAATCCTTCCCCAGCTTTCTCCTTATATAGTTCCCTTTAACGTTTCATATAATAATGGCTTGGTGGTGATGAATTTTTTTAGTTTTACCTTGTTTAAGAAGCATTTTATCTGCCCTTCCACTCTAAATGATAGCTTTGCTGGATAGAGTGATCTGGGATGTAGGTACTCACTTTTCACCACTTTGTATATTTCTTGCCAGTCCCTTCCAGCCTGCAAAGTATCTTTTGGGAAATCAGCTGACAGTGTTATAGGAATTCCTTCGTAGGTAACTCTCTGTTTTTCTCTTGCTGCTTTTAATATTCTCTCTTTATCTTTAACCATTAGCATTTTAATTATGATGTGTCTTGGTGTGGTCCTCCTTGGGTCCAACAAGATTGGAACTCTCTGTGTTTCCTGTACTTGTATGCTTATTTCTTTCACCAAATTATAGAAGTTTTCTTTCATTATTTGTTCAAATAAGTTTTCAATTTCTTGCTCTTCCTCTTCTCCTTTGGCACCCCTATGATTCAGATATTGGTACCTTTTGGAGATGTCCCAGAGACTCCTTTTTCTATTCTCATTTTTAAAAATCTTTTTTTTCTCTTCTTGATGTTCTGGTTGAATGTGTATTTCTGCCTTATGTTCCAAGTCATTGATTTGAGTCCTGGCTTCTCCCCTTCCACTGTTGGTTCCCTATACATTTTTCTTTATTTCACTTAATACAACATTCATTTATGCCTGGGTCTTTTTTTTTTATACTGTTGCAGTACCCAATTATTTCTTTGAGCATGGTCATAACCAAAGTTTCGAACTCTGCACCAGGTAGGTTGCTTATCTTCATTTCATGTAGTTCTTTTCCTGGAGTTTTGTTTTATTCTTTCATTTGAGCCATAATTCTTTGTCTCCTCAATTTGGCATCCTTCCTGTATTTATTTCTGTGTATGAGGTAAAGCTGCTTTAACTCCCTGCTTTAGTAGTGTGGCCTATTTTAGAAAAGGTGCCTGTAAATTGTGTCGGGTGAAGCCTTGGGTTATCGCCAGGGTGGAGCAATCCATTTCACCACTCTATGGCCCTGTGTGGTGGAGGTCTCAGAGAGGAGACAATGTCATTACCTGGTCTTTGCAAGCTGTCTCCTGGCACTCACTCTATTGCCATCCACTTCATTTTCTCCTCTTCTCCCCACACGCCACTTGTGCCCTTCCAATTGCCTTTGTGCAACAGGGAGTAGGTCTGTGTGACTTCTATGTCCATTGCAGGCCCATTAAGTGGATTCTCTTGAGAATCCTTCAGTTTCTTCCGCTGCCCCAACCCTCACTGATTTTTATAGCCAGAAGTTATGGGGACTTATCTTCCTGGCACTGGAAGCCTTGACTGGGTGGTCTGGTCTGGAGCTAGGATCACTCATTTCTGAGGTAATATTCCTGATTTTTATCCATCACCCATGAATGTGGGACCACCCATTCTACCACCCCTCTGCACCTCTCAATGCTTCCCCTCCTACCCACTTGGATGAATGTGGCTTCTTTAAATCCTTGGTTATAGGACTTCATACAGCTCAATTATGACAAATCTAGGTAATATTGTTCTGTAATATAGTAGTTATTTTTTCTGTAGTTGTACACAGAGACTAAACATGTTTACCTACATCTCCATTTTGACGGAAAGGTTTTTCCTACTGAGTATAACAAGTGATAAGGAAACTGGGAAAACTCAAAATTTTTGCTACTCACATTGATGGATGCTGTGCTATACAAATTTAAAGTACAAATTTAAATTCTGTAATATATTGTATGGAAAATCTAATATATTTAACATTTTAGTGGAACATTTGGTTGAATACATACATGCACAGAGAGACCATTTTTTCTTTAATTTTTACTTACCCATAACATTGGAAACATTTCCCATAAAATCACATATTATTCTATCTTTTAGTGACATTTTTAAGATCAATCTAGACATATAATATAAAAAAATAGAGACATTTATTGAAGAAGATACAAGATACAAGAAACACTGTACATCAGACAATGATGCCTAAGTTCCCTTCAAAGTAGGCACCTTGGAACCTCACACAGTTCTCCCAGCATGTCTTCCACTGTTCAAACCATTCTGCCAATCCCTTTGATGGAATCACCATTAGCTGCTTCTTTGTATTTTCCTGAATCTTATCAATGGTCTGAAATCTCTTCTTTTCAAAGGTAATGTAGTTTGGGGAAAAGGCAGAAGACACAAGGTGCCAAATCTGAGTTGTAGAAGGGCTGAGTCACCTACAAAAAAACTCTGCATAAGATGTGATGAGTAAGTGGGCACATTTTCATGGTGAAGCTGCCAATAACCAGTTGCCCATCACTGCAGCCTTCTGAATTACCTGAAGAGTTTCCTCAGAGGAATGTGCAAATGTAACACTAAGTCTGATGCAGATTCATACCTTTACTCACTCAGTCATTGTGAATGCGACAGCCACACAGGACACATGTTCACTCAATGGCGTCTACCACCCCCACTGACTAGAACAGTGAAGTTGCCATTGTTCACTCATGTGCTCCAGTCCACTCTCCTTGGCTGTCACATTATATAGATGCCATGCAAAGTATTCTCATTATATTAACAACAGCTGGACTTTTCTCCAGAGAAGCATTGTCGTATATAAATACATCATTTGTATTTCTCAAGTACTATTGTTTCTTGTTCACTCTTTTTCTATTCTATTACAGTGACAGAGTGATATCATGACTTTCCTTTGAGATAAAATTTTGTGCAAAATAAAGATAATCTTATTATACAAAAAATTCCAAACAATAAATCCAGACCTAATTAAAAATGTTTTAACCATTTTCCAATTTTGTATTTTTTTTCTTTTTAACTTGGTCTCATTACTTCATTAAATAAGATGTTTTATTTACTCAATCATATAATTAATCTGGCTGATTTGAGAGTTACAAATAAATGCATCTTGAACATTGTTACATATATCAGGTGCATGGTTTCAAGGTCATAACTACCTGTACACTTATATGTGATTAATGTTAAGTCATAATGTTTAAGCTATCAGTTTGGTTATAATATATGTTTTGTAAGGCTGCATTATAATGGATAGTAAGTCGTATCAGAGATACTGTGAGCTCTGACGTCAGTGTTGGTGTAGATTTTTTTATTTGTGAACTTTGAAGTCAGTGTTTTGTGTTTTTTTTTGTTTCATTTACCATTGAAAATGGCTTCCTCAACAAACAGAGAAAGAAAAAGATGTGTTAGTTTCTATGCATCAAAAATGTGTCCCTTATCAAAATATTTTTTCAAGTGCTGCAAAAAGTATTTAAGCCTTGAGCATAGCAGTGTTATTTGCAATGACTGTTACAAACATTTTACAAGGCCAACTACTGAATATTCTGATTAATTAATGTTAAAGACAATTTTTGGTTGTATTTCTTAGCAACATACTTGTTTTTATTTTTTGAAAAGAAAAAAATTATTGTTTATATTTGGATATTTCTTTGTTAAATAATTTCTAGATTGTAACTGAAAATAAATTAAAGATTATATATTTTATTATACAGATATAATAAATGAAATTTTCCAGTGTTTTAATTTATTTTTTATTTTTCAGCACATACTAGTAAAGAATGTATCTCTCATATACACGCGACCTATGCTGTAAATTTTTTGACTGCTACCTTTGCAGGGTTAAGGTCAGTTTAAGCAACAAAGATACAAAATTCCCCATGCATAGTGGGCATCATATTCATATAAAACAGAAAGAAGGAAGGGAGAAAGAAAGGAAGGAAGGATGGAGGGAAGTAAGGAAGAGGAAAAAAAGGAAAGAAGGAAGAATGTGAGCAAGAGAGGGCAGGAGAAAAGAAGAGAGAATTTAGCCCATGATAATTACTAAGCAACATGTATCTGTTAAACCTTTACTGCAATCTCAGTGGTTATTAATCTTTGATAATGCCCACTGACCTGATTACAGTGTCAGTACATTAACTGATAGTTGAGATACTTTGGGTCACAACTATTTAACTATTATGACTATTAGTTGTAATGATATGAAGGAGAAGCAAATATTTTCTTAAACAGGACATACTGTTTAAATTAGTTATTATTGAAATGAATATAAAAGTAAGGTAATATGATTCTATTTATTAATTCTAAAAATGAAAATTAAAGAAGTTAATATCTTTTTCTTAAATGAAAAGTAAGTACTGTTCTGGTGTTTCTTCTGTTCTTTTTTGTCATGGTTCAGACCTAAAATAATAATAATAGAAAAAATAAGGCAAATATGAATAGGCTTTGAGTTAAAATAATAAACAATCTTGGGTTGGTGATTTAAACTGGTTATATTACCGTGTACAGGGTTATCAGTTTGTAAGGAAGCATAAGACAATTTGCAAAGATCACCTAAACATACCACATCAGATAGATGTTTACATTTTTAACATTGGAATATTTTATGGAACCTCTGAAATACTTTCAACACGATATATTTTACTTTTATTTCGCTTAAGGCTAATTTGATATAAATTGCTACTTACTGGTGATAATAAGCTTCCAAATTGTTTTTTAGTTGTATAGGGTCTAAAATTAAGATATGTGTTAATTTAGATGTAATAAGTTGATTATAATAGGATTCAGTATATAAAAATAAAACACTTGTTTTCAAATGATTTGTATATTGTTATTTATATATAATATTTTTTAAAGATTTTATTTATTTATTTTCAGAGAGAGGAGAAGGGAGGGGAGAAAGAGCAATGTATGGTTGCCTCTCACGTGGCCCTCACTGGGGACCTGGCCTGCAACCCAGGCGTGTGCCTCAACTGGGAATCGAACCGGAACCGTTTGGTTCCCAGCCCGCGCTCAATCCACTGAGCTACACCAGCCAGGCTATATATAATATTTTAACGATGTGCTTTCTTCCTCATTCTTCTTCTAAAAATCTTTATATTTTTAAAAAGTTAATCAAGTTGAAAAAACTTATGTTTTCATTAAAATCACACTAATCACAATTAGTCATCATAATTAGATACAGATATTAGAAAAGTACCATTAATATATTTACTGCATTTCTAACATTTAAATAACTACTTAAGCAGCAAGGAAGAAAAATGCCTTGTTTTGTTTTGACTATATCAATAAATAAAGTCAAGATTCTGACCAAAAGATTAACATAAATCTCATAAAACAGAACTGGATGTTAATACCTCTTTACAAGCCACAAGGAAGGCACTTATATCCATGAAGTTTATCAAACAGTGATTTCTGAAAACGTTTTCCCCAATAAAACAAATGTTCAAAATAGAAGTCCCCACAAAACTTCAAAAATGATTAATTTTGAATCGTGTTATAGTAGATTAACTCCAGGTTTGTATTAAGTTCACAACAATTTGACAATGCTCTAGTATTTCTAGTAACATAAATAGTCAGTAACTTTGTGGTTCTTTTCAGCCCATTAAGTTGTATTACAGTATGAAAGTCTTCTTTTTCTACTACTATAATGAATTTCTCTTGGAGCTGAATGATAAAGAACTATGAATGTACAATCAGGTACAAATTTTCACTGACTAAAAACAAAACTGAGTCGCCAGAAACAAAATATGTTAATAAAAATATCATAAATTTGAATATGTAAAACCATATCTTTGGGAAACTGTGTTATCCCACAAAAAAAACCTTCATTTTTTATTAGATATTTTATTGTTGTTCAGTTGTCCAAATTTTTCCCCCTTTGCTCTCCTCCACCCAGCTCACCTGCCCCTCCCACTTCTACAGTCAATTAACACCCTATTGTCCATGTATATGGTTCATTCATACATGTTCCCTGACTAGTCCTTTCCCCTTTTTTCCACCTTTATCCTTCTCCCCCAGTCCCTCTGGTCATTGTCAGTCTTTTCCTTGTTTCTATGTCTCTGGTTCTATTTGCTCATTTGTTTTATTCATTAGGTTCCACTTATAGGTGAGATCATATGATATTTGTCTTTCATCACCTGGCTTATTTCACTTAGCATATTATTCTACAGTTCCATCCATGCTGTCATGAAAGATGGGAGTTCCTTCTTTCTTTCTGTTGCATAGTATTCCATCATGTAAATGTACCACAGTTTTTTGATCCACTCATTTATTGATGGGCACTTAGGCTGTTTCTAGCACCTAGCTGTTGTAAATAATGTTGCTGTGAACATTGGGGTGCATAGGATTCTTTTGAATCGGTGTTTCAATACTCTTAAGGTATAATCCCACCAATGGAATCACTGAGTCAAAAGGCAGTTCCACTTTTAGTTTTTTGAGGAAATTCCATGCTGGTTTCCACAGTGTCTGCACCAGCCTGCTTTACCACCAACAGTGCACTATGGTTTCCTTTACTCTACAACCTCAACAGCACTTGTTTGTTGATTTTTTTATTGTTTTTCAAGTAGGGTTGTCTCCACTTTCCACCTACCACTCTCCCCCTCCCCCACTCATACCCACCTCCAACCCTCGATCCCACCCCCCTTTGGCTTTGTCCATAGGTCCTTTATACATGTTCCTTGACTTGACCCTTCCCCTATTTTCCTCCACTATCCCTCTCTCCCTCTCCTCTGGTTCCTGTCAGTTTGTTCTTTATTTCCATGTCTGTGGTTATATTGTGCTTGTTTGTTCATTTTGTTGATTATATTTCACTTATAGGTGAGTTCAAATGGTATTTGTCTTTCACTGCCTGGCTTATTTTATTTAGCATAATACTCTCCAAATCCATCCATGCTATTGGGAAGGGTAGAAACCCCTTCTTTCTTTCTGCTGCATAGTATTCCATTGTGTAAATGTACCACAGTATCTGGATTAACTCATTTACTTATGGGCACTTAAGTTGCTTCCAGCACTTGGCTATTGTAAATTGGGCTGCTATGAACATTGGGGTGAATAGGTTCTTTTGAGTTGGTGTTTTGGGATTTTTAGGGTATAATCCCATTAATGATGGCCATTCTGACAGGTGTGCGGTGATATCTCATTGATATTTTATTTTTATCTTTGTGATGGCTAATGATGTTTAGCATAGTTTCATATGTCTATGGGTCTTCTATATATCTTCCTTAAATAAGTGTCTATTCATGTTCTTCGCCCATTTTGGAATTGGATTCCTGATATTGATTCATATGATTTCTTTATACATTTTGGAGATCAAACCTTTGTCCGAGATATCATTGGCAAATATGTTTTCCCATATGGTAAGTTCCCTTTTTATTTTTATGATGGTTTCCTCAGCCTTGCAGAAGATTTTAAATTTGATGCAGTCTCATTTGTTTATTTGTCCTTTATTTCCCTTGACTCAGGAGATATATTGGCAAAAATATTGCTGTGTAGGATATCTGAAATTGTACTGCCTATGTTTTTCTCTAGGACTTTTATGATGTTATAACTTATATTTAGGTCTTTATCCATCTTGAATTTATTTTGATGTATGGTGTAAGTTGGTGATCTAGTTAAAAAATAACTTATTTGTGGAGCAATTATTCAGGCATCTGCCTGAATTATATCACTGCATCTGGGCAGAAATGTCATTCTCCTCTATAATTGGTAATTTGAAATTAGTTCATAATTTTCTCTCCATGTTTATTTTATACTACTTCAATTTTAGGGTGACTTCTTGCAGTTGTCAACAATAAAATAAAACTCATTAAAAAGAAGTTTCCATTTGTGTATCTAGCAATTATTTAATTTCACTTGCACTTTTCCTCACACTCTATTTTTCAGTGTGTAATATGTGATAGCATTCATTCAACAGTCTAAGAAACCCATAAAAGTTGTGAAATATGGTAAAATGAACACTTGTGAACCGTCATGACACTTAAGAGCTAAATGTCTCTATTATCTTAAAGCTACTCTTATCTTCTCTCTTAAAGGCTCTCTTATCTTCTTTCCTCTTTTATAAATTTTGTCTTTAACATTTTCACTTATGTTTTAAAATTTCAGTTTGGTCTAATTTCAAGCTTACAGAAAATTATACAGAGGCTTAAAAGGAATTCTCATTTACTCTTTAATCAGATTATTCTATTTTTATATTTTCTCATTTTGTGTTATTGGTCTATTTATGTATATTTGCATATGTGTGCATGTCATTCAAAATAAAGTGTTTGAGTATAAGTTAAAGACATGTAAATTGTGTATCCTCTTTCATCCTAAACACTCAGTGCCTTTTCTTAAGAGCATGAACGTTCTGTTACATACCCACTGAACAGTTATCAAAATCCGAAAAGAACACTGAAACATCACTATTATTTAATACACAGTCCATATTCAAATGTCATCGAGTATCCTGATAATGGTCTTTATAGCAACTTTTTTCCTCCAGTCATGAATTTCATTGAGAATGAACTTTATATTTAGTTTTTGGTTAGCTCTTTATCTGGCACAATTCTTTAGACTTGTACTGTGATCTTTTTTGGAGTATAAGCGATTATTTTGTATAATGTTTCTCAATTTAAGTTTCACCTAGGTAGATTCAGATAACGTATATTTTTGCTAGGAATATCACAGAAGTGATGTTTCCTTCTAGGTGAAATATATCAGATGGAAAAAAATAGTACTTAATTCCAATGTAGCAGTTCAATATTTTTATGGTTGTGACTACAAGAGTTTCTGCCTGTATATTTACTCTTATTGTCTTTTACTTAAAAACTATTAGGGAGAGCAGCAGAAAAAGATGGTGGTGATATAGGTGGGAGCTGAGTGCACTTGCTTATTCACCCAACTGGGACCCCTATCCTATCTTCCAAAGAACAAAGTGAACAGCCAACAATAGCACAGTTGATATGATGTTTGGAAGCCAAAGTGTGCAGAGGATGTGTAAAATGGAAAAGTAAGACAATAAGACCTGGTGCTGTGAGAAAATCAGAGACAGATTCTGAAAAAAAGTCAGTGGGAGACACCAACAGATAAGACAAATGTCACTTTACTTACTTTCAGAACTTGCATTTTTTTATGTCTCTTTTTTCCATTTATTTACTTTTTTTTGTTTTTATGTTTGCTTTGTATTTTATTCTCCTTTTAATGTTGTATTTTAATCATTTTCTTTCACTTCACTCATATTCCAAATAACACACTATTCTTGGTCTTTTACTTTTTATTCTTTTTATTCAGATTATATGTTTCTTACCATACTATTATTATTCCAAATCCCACACAGCACCCTTCCCTGGTCTTAATCCATTTCACCATATTCCTGAGCTTTATTACTGTTGTGGTTAACTTTATTTTCTCTCACACTGAACTACGTTTCTATCCCTCATTCTCACTATTTTTCCTCCACCTAACCCTGCATAAGCACTCTTCTTCCTTAACTAAGTCCACATTCTTTTTCCCTTCCAATAAGAGTCTTAATTATTTTTCACCCTTAGTAAACAGTGGCTCATTGGGTGAAATATCACAACTATTACTGTACTTCCCCAAAGGAACTCCTATTTGTTCACTACTTGTTTGTACTTTAAATCCCATAGAATACTGTCCCACTGTCTTACTCCATTTTGGCTTCACCCTGCCCATGATCAGTTGAGTAAAGAATTTTATTTCATTGTTTTTGCTCTCCCTTTTTTTCTTTTCTTCCTTTTCCCCTCTCTCAACCCAAGCTTTGCTCCTTACTCTTATTAGTTTTCTCCCCCAATCCTCTCAAAAACATTTTTCTTTATGCCCTGGCTGGTGTAGCTCAGTGGATTGAGCGCGGGCTGGGAACCAAGCGGTCCCGGTTCGATTCCCAGTCAGGGCACATGCCTGGGTTGCGGGCCAGGTCCCTGTGAGGGCCATGTGAGAAGCAACCATACATTGCTGTTTCTCTCCCTCTATTTCTCCCTCCCTTCCCCTCTCTCTAAAAAATAAAAAAAATAAATAAATAAAAATAAAATCTTAAAAAAAAAAACAAAAAAAAAACAAAAACATTTTTCTTTACTGTTGACATCTCATATTCACTTTTTGCTTTTCTCCAATATTCTTATTCCCAACCAAACTTCATTAAACTTCTTTCAGCTGTTGTTGCTATCAACCTGCTATGGGTTCTCTGCAATTTTGCTCCCATTGGTACAGCACCTTTTCAATTTTACTTCAAACCTCATAGTATACACTTCCCACTTCTTACCCCCCTTTTCTCATTGCCCTTTTGTGTTTTATTTATGTTGTAAATTTTGCTCTCTCCTTTTCCTTGTGTCACTTCTTATCAGTTCTCTTATCAATTATGCCCCCTCTTACCACACAACATTTCCCCCTCTTTTAGTGATCTCATATTCCCTTCATCATACCTTATAATATCCACAATCTCTCTTCATCTTTATTATCTTAGTTCCATTGTGGTAGAGATTGCTGATGTTGTAGGGGGGTTCTTTTTGCTGCCATATGTTTCATGGTCTGCTAATACTACTTTATTCAACAATACCTGTACAACAGCATAGAAAACAAGGAGAGAGTTGCAAATACCAGTAAACCTGCTGGAGGGAAGAATCCACCAATGAAGGGGACACTAATAGGTAAAGCCTATCAAGTACAACAAGAGAAACCACACAAGGGGAAGTAAGGGTATCAAGACAAAGAGATCAAAAAGATGACCCCATTGAGCCCCCAGAGCCCCAACCACAGAATTTCACCCTATGAAGACAGCTAGCAAGCAGAGCAACTGAAATTGCTGAAACAAACAAAACGAGTCACCCCAAATGGGGAGACAAAGAAATAATGGGTAACTGAAAGGAATGCAAGATTCTCCAGTAGAAGAGTTAAATGAAATGGAGGGAAGCAAACTCTAAGAAATTGAATTCAAAAGAATGGTTACAAAGATGTTCAAGGAACTCACTGACAACTAGAAGGAACTGAGTGGGAACTATAAGAGTATAAAAAAGGAAATAGAAACTATAAACAAGAACCAGGAATAGATGAAAAATACAATATCTGAAATAAAGAATACATTAGAAGGAATTACAATCAGGGTGGATGAAGCCAGGGACCGAATTAGTGAGCTTAAAGACAAGGTAGAAAGAAATACCCAATTAGAGTAGCTACATGAAAAAGGCTCAAAAATTATAAAGATAGCTCAAGAGAAATGCAAGACAACATAAAACACAATAACATTTGAATCAGGAATACGAGAAGGAGAAGAAAATAAGTAAGTGATAAAAAATATGTTTGAAAAAATAATGACAGAAAACTTCTCAAACCTGGAGAGAAGAAAAGCCACACAAGTTCAGAAAGCTCAGAGGGCACCAATCAAGATGAACCCAAAGAGTCCAACTCCAAGGCATAGCATAATTAAAATGCCAAATTTTAAAGACAATGAGAGAATCTTAAAGACAGCAAAGGAGAAACAGGAAGTAACATACAAGAGAGCCCTGATAAGACTAGCAGCACATTTCTCAACAAAAACACTACAAGCCAGAAGGGAATGGCAAGAAATATTCCAAGTAATGAAAAACAAAGTCCTAAAACCAAGACTACTCTACCCAGCAAGGCTCTCAATTAAAATGGAAAGCCAAATTGGGAGTTTCCCAAACAAAATAAAGCTAAAAGAATACATCTCCACCAAACCAGGATTGCAAGAAATGCTAAAAGGCACTGCTTTAAGAAGAGGAAGAAAAGAAGTAAGAGAGAGAGGAAAATAGGTATAAAAGGGGAAAATGAATAAGTACCTATTAATAATAACCTTAAATATTAACGCATTACATGTTCCAATCAAAAGATATAGGGCAGCTGAATGGATAAGAAAATATGACCCACATATATGCTGTCTACAACAGACCCACCTCAGAACAAAAGACCTACACAGACTGAAAGTGAAGGGTTGGAAAAAGATATTCCAAACAAATGGGCAGGTAAAAAGGATGGTGAAGTAATACTTATATTTGACAAAATAGACTTTAAAACAAAAGGTATAAAAAGAGACACAGAAGGACACTTCATAATACTCAAGGAAAGAATCCATCAAGAAGACATAAACGTTATAAACAGATATGCATCCAACACAGGAGCACCCAAATATATAAGGAAAACCAGAGAGGATTCAAGAAAGATATAGACAGCAACACAGTTATAGTAGGGGATTTTAATACCCTGCTGTCAACAATGGATTGATCTTCCAAACAAAATATCAATAAGGATATTGTAGCATTGAACAATGCCCTAGATGAAAAGGACTTAACTGATGTATGTAGAAAATTTCATCTCAAAGAAGCAAAATGCACATTTTTTTCAAAAGCATATGGAACATTTTCAAAGATAGACCACATGATAGGACACAAAACATGCCTCAGCAAATTCAAGGAAGTTGAAATGATTTCAAGAATCTTCTCTGACAAGAGACTGAAACTAGAAACCGCACTCAAGGAAACAACCCCCAAACATTCAAATTCATGGAGATTGAATAGCATCCTATTAAACAATGAATGGAATAAGAATGGGATCAAGGACAAAATCATAAAGTTTCTGGAAACAAATGAAAATAAACTCACAAAAGTCCAAAACCTATGGGATACAGCAAAGGCAATCTTAAGAGGGAAGTTCACAGCAATACAGGCCTACCTAAAAAAAGATAGAAACATTTCAAACAAACAACCTAACCCTACAGATACAAGAACTGGAGGAACAACAACAAAGACAGCCCAGAGCAAGTATAAAGAAGGAAATAACCAAGATGAGAGCAGAATTAAATGGCATAGAGACTAAAAGAAAATTCAAGGGATCAACAATCCAGGAGCTGGTTCTTTGAAAATATTAAAAAAATCAACAAGCCTTTAAGCAGACTCATCAAGAAAAAAAGAGAGAGGACCCAAATAAACACAATCAGAAATTAAAGAGGAGAGATTGCAACTGATACCACAGAAATACAAAGGATTGTAAGAAATTACTATGAATAACTATATGCCAAGAAACTTAAAAACCTAGGTGAAATTTCTAGAAAAATATAATCTTCCAAAATTGAATGAAGAAGAAGCAGAAAGCCTGAACAGACCAATAACAGCTGATGAACTCAAAACAGTAGTAAAAAAAAAAAAAAAAAAAAAAAACAAAAAAACAAAAAACTCCCGGCACACAGAAGCCCTGGGCTGCACAGTTTTACAAAAGAATTTTACAAAACACTTAAGGAAGAGCTAACCCTTATCCTTCACAGACTACTCCAAAAAATCCAAGAAGACAGAAGACTCTCAAACTCTTTTTATGAGCCCAACATCGTCTTAATCCGCAAACCAGATAAAGACACAACAAAGAAAGAAAACTTCAGGCCAATATCGCTGATGAACATAGATGCTAAAATTCTCAACAAAATATTGGCAAACCACATCCAGCAATACATTAAGAAGAGCATACACCACAATCAAGTGGAATTCATCCCAGGGACACAAGGATGGTACAATATTCACAAATCAATAAATGTAACATATCACATAAACAAAAGCAAAGACAAAAGTCACATGATCATATCAATAGATGCAGAAAAAGCATTTGATAAGGTATAGCACCTATTTATGATAAAAACACTTAGCAAAGTGGGAATAGAGGGAGCATTCCTCAAAATAATAAAGGCCATATACAAGAGACCTACAGTCAACATCATACTCAATGCGCAAAAACTAAAATCTTTCTGACTAAGATCAAGAAAAAGAAGGTTGTCCACTTTCACTGCTTCTATTTAGCATAGTATTGGAAGTCCTAGCCACAGCAATCAGACAAGAAAAAGAAATCAAAGCCATCCAAATTGGAAAGGAGGAAGCAAAACTGTCATTGTGTGCAGATGACACGAAAATATACGTAGAAAATCCTATAGACTCCACCAAAAAACTGATCCACCTAATAAATGAATTTGGCAAAACAGAATGGCACAAAGTCAATATTCAGGAATCAAAGGCATTTTTGTATACCAACAACACAATACCAGAAACAGAAATCAGGGAAAAAATCCCATTTGATATAGCAACATGAAAAATAAAGTATCTAGGAATAAACCAAACCAAGGAGGTAAAAGATCTGTACTCAGAAAACTACACAACACTGAAGAAAGAAATTAAGGAAGACACAAACAAATGGAAGAATGTACCATGTTCATGGGTTGGAAGATTTAATATCATCTAAATGTCCACAGTACCCAAAGCACTTTATATATTCAATGTAATTCCTACTAAAATACCAATGACATATTTCACAGATATAGAACAAACATTTCAAAAATGTATATGGAACCATAAATGATCCCAGATAGCTGCAGCAATTTTGAGAAAGAAGAGCAAAGTAGGAGGATCACAATACCTGATATCAAACTGTATTACAAGGCTACTGTAATCAAAACAGCTTGGTACTGGCACAAGAATAGACACATAGATCAGATTAGAGAGCCCAGAAATAAGCCCAAGCCTCTATGGTCAATTAATATTTGACAAAGGGTCACAAGCATCAAATGGAGTAAAAATAGCCTCTTCAACAAATGATGTTGTGAGATCTAGACAGCCACAGACCAAAAAATGAAATTCAAACACCAATTTACACCATACACAAAAATAAATTCAAGGTGGATAAAAGACCTAAATATAAGTCGGGACACCATAAAAGTCCTAGAGGAGAACATAAGCAGGAAAATGTCAGATATTCCACAAAGCAATTATTTTCACCAATATATCCCCTAGAGCAAGGGACATAAAGGAAAGAATAAACAAATGGGACTTCATCAAAGTAAAAAGCTTCTGAACGACTATAGAAAAGAGTATCAAAATGGAAAGAGAACCAACTGTATGGGAAAACATATTTGCTAATGATACCTCAGACAAGGGTTTGATCTCCAAAATATATAAAAAACTCAAATGACTCCATTAAAGGAAGACAAATGACCCAATTAAAAAATGGGCAAAGGACCTGAAGAGATGCTTCTTGAAGGAGAGCATACAAAGAGCCCAGAGAAATATGAAAAGATGCTCAGTATCACTAACCATCAGAGAGATGCAAATGAAAACCACAATGAGATACCACTTCACACTGGTCAGAATGGCCATCAAACAAATCAACAAAAAAGTGTTGGAGAGGATATGAAGAAAGGGGAACCCTAGTGCAGTGTTGGTGGGAACACAGACTGGTGAAGCCACTGTGGAAAATAGTATAGAATTTCCTCAGAAAACTAAAAGCGAAACTGCCTTTTTACTAGGCAATTCCACTTCTGAAATTATACCCTAAGAATACAGAAACACCAATCCAAAAGAACCTATTCACCCTAATATTCATAGCAGCACAATTTACAATATCCACATGTTGTAAGCAACTTAAGTGCCCAGCAGTAAATGAATGGGTCAAAAAGCTGTTGTACATTTACATGATAGAATACTATGCATCAGAAAGAAAGAAGGAGTTTCTTCTCTTTGCTACAGCACAGATATATCGGAAGAGCATTGTGCCAAGTGAAGTAATCCAGGTGGTGAAAGACAAATACCATATGATCTCACCTATAAGTGGAACCTAATCAACAAAGCAAACAAGGAAGCAAAATACAACCAAAGACATTGAAATTAAGTACAAACTGACAATAACCAGATGGGATGTCTGAGAGGATAATGGGTGAAGAAGAGGGGTGGGTTGTCAGGAACATGTATAAAGGACACATGGACAAAACCAAAGAGGGGTAGGGTCAAGGGTGGGAAGTGAGGATGGCTGGAGTGGGGGATAGTGGTTGGGGGAAATGGAGACAACTGTACTTCAACAACAATAAAAAAAAAAAAACATGGAAAAATAAATAAAGGTATATAATAGTCTCCAGGTTTTCCAGAGTAGAAGGATAATCCATCAGTATTCTTGTATTAACCCTTCACAAATTTTAACTAGTAAATCACTATTTACCAGTCTTACTTCATAGTGAATGATCTCCAAGATCTGTCATTCATGAATTTCTTTCATAATTTTGGCCACATCTTCCACTATCTTGGTTATTATTTCTTACCATATGTTCTTTTAAACTTAAATTTAATTTGGAGAGAATATATATATATATATCACAGCTTGTTGAGAACTATAAAACCAATCTTTCTTGGCAAAAATAGAGGTTAATCTCAAAAACAACAGAAATTTAAATATGCAATTGAAAACATTTTTGTATGACAGAGACAAGAAGCTTCATTTTCAGCTTTAAGAGCTGTGTTTAGCTATCGTCTATCGGTGATACAATCCCTCAGATTTTATTTGGTTAATTTTGTGTTTCTGCAGAGAGCTATTTATATCCAATTAATTTGGGGTTTTTTGATTTCATAATCTGAATTACCATTTCCCTCACAATAACTGGACAATTTTTAACCATTATTTCTTTAAATAACATTTCTATTCCTTTTTCTCTCTCTATTTCTTCCAAGACCTCATAATGTGTCAGTTTGCTTATTGATGCATCTTAAATTCTGTAGGCTTCCTTTTCTTAGTTTCCTTTTTAAACATTTTTTCTCCTCTTAGTGATTAATTTTAATTGACCTCTTTTCAAGTTTGCTGATTCTTTCTTATGTTTGATTAAGTCTTCTGTTGAAACTCTTCATGGAGTTTTTTCATCCAATCATTATATTTTTAGCTTTAAGTTGTCCTTTTGCTCCTTTCTTATGATTTCTAATTGTTTATTGAAGTAATACTTTATTTTATTCTTGTCTAGGATTCCCAATTTTGTCTATCTGTGTTTTCTTGTAGCTCTTTGAAAACTTCTTTAAAAAATTACTTTGAATTCTTTGTCAAGTAGTTTATGGATCTTTATTTCCTTAGGGTCAACTACTGGTGTCATGTTTTCTAATTCTTTTTTTTTTCCTTTTTTTTCAAATGTCTTATTGTTTATGCTGTTAAAGTTGTCTCATTTTTCCTCCAGCCCCAATTCCATAGTCAATTGTCACACCATTGTCCATGTCCATGGGTCCTTCACTTCTCTTCTTTGACAAATCCCTCAATCTTCTTTCAACCAGTCTCCCCTACCACTTTATAGCTATCAGTCTATTACATGATTTCATGTCTCTGATTCTATATTACTGATTTTGTTCATTAGATTCCTCTTATAAGTGAAATCATATGATATTTGTCTTTCACTGACTGACTTATTTCACTTAGCATAATACTCTCCAGTTCCATCCATGCTGCCGCCAAAAGCACAAATTCCTTCTTCTTTTCTTTCTTTCTTTTTTTTTTTTTTTTTGGTTGTGTAGTATTCCATTGTGTAAAGGTACCACTGTGTTTTTATCCACTCATCTACTGATGAGCACTTACGCTGTTTCCAACTCTTGGCTATTGTAAATAGCACTGTTATGAACATAGAAGTGTATACATTCAGTTGAATTGGTGTTTAGGGATTGTTAAGGTGTTTTCCCAACACTGGTATTGATGGGTCAAAAGGTAGTTCCAATTTTAATTTTTTTGTGAAACTCCATACTATTTTCCACAGTGGCTACAGCACTCACTAGGGTTTCCTTTTCTCCAAACCCTTGCCAGCTCTGTTGTTCTGTGAATTATTAAAGATAGCTATTTTGGTAGGTGTGAGGTGATGTCTCATTGTGGTTTTAATTTGCATTTCCATGGTTAGTGATGTTGAACATTTTTTCATATGTCTATGGGACATCTCTATGTTCTCTTTGGTGAAGCATTTATTCAGGTCTTACATGCATTTTTTTAAATTGAATTATTTGTCTTCATGGTATTGGGTTATATTAGTTATTTATATATTTGGGAGATTAAACCCTTGTCTGATGTATCATTGGCAAATATGTTCTCCTATATAGTCAGTTCACTTCTTATTTTGATGATGGTTTCTTTAGCCATGCATATTCTTTTCAATTTGTTGTAGCCCTGTTTGCTTATTTTTTTCCTTTATTTCCCTTGCCCTAGGAAATATATTGACAAAAATATTACTACGTGAGATATCTAAAATTTCACTTGCTATGTTTTCCACTAGGATTTTTATGGTATTGTTACGGGAAAATGAAGCGACCAAACTCCTGATGAGAGGTATAAGTCACAGACCCTTTATTACGCATGCGGACCCTAGGGAGAAATCTCCAAATCTAGGGCCCTGAACAAAGGCATGAGCTGGCATATATACTCTTCAGAGAGGCATGGCATACGTAGCGCTTCGGGAGTCAGGTTACAAGCAAAGTAAAACCT
>PVJI01005292.1:0-98089 GCA_004026765.1 Micronycteris hirsuta | reverse complement strand
AGGACCAGGTTAAAGCAATATTCAGAGATCAGCAAGCCAGAATTTTTTAAGATACACCTTTGCCAAATTCCTATTAGAGAATTCCCATCCCACAGACATGATCCACACTTGCTCACACAGGAATCACACGGAGCTGTGCTCAAAACGTGTAAATTCTCAGGACTGCGTGTTTACACACGTGTGGAAATCACTGCCACACTGAATTTATTCTGGGCCCAAATAGAAAAAACAGATCCATTAAATACATCTTTTAAAGATGTTGTTTTCTAAAGTTTCCTAACACTACTAAGTAACTGAAGTAATAAAAAAATAAAAACATAAAAACTTTACAGAACTGAAAAAAAACTTTTTAAATGAATGAATTCATTTTTCTAGCAATGGATGCTGACCTTTTCTTTTTACAATGTAGTTTTAAAATGTGGACATTTGGGAAAATTTTGAAAGAACATAACTGTTGTGTACAAGTTTTTTTAGTTGTAGGAGTATAGATATTCTCAAGCTAACAGAATTAGGATGTTTTGGGGTGCATTAACATCTAATGTTATATCAAGTTGGCTTAAAGAGTAAGGAAAAAGTATTAATATAAGTTCTTAAATGAGGGAACATAAAAAGTTAAGTCAACAGCGCAATAGTGGCATTAAAGACCCAGGTTTCTTATTCTCTTACCCTCAGTGTGGCAGCCTGGGCATCACAGCAGTTGGTGGACATCCAGCACAGTTCTAGGTTGTTACATGTAGATATGTGACAGAACAAGAAGGAAAGAATCTTTTTCTAGTAGTATTAGGAAACTTAAGAGAACAGCATAATTAAAAGTGCTATTATGTGGAGATGTATTTAATGGATCTGTCTTTTCCATGTGGACCCATAATAAATTCAGTCCCCTCTTTCAAAAAGAAAAAATAACAGTATCTAAGTGTTTAAAACCTCCCATTTGTTTACACTTAGCTATGTGCCCATGTGGATGGAGTCACCAGGACTGCATTGCAATGAATAGTATTGAAGTGTACAATTGGTCAGCATCACACAAAGATGGATATTGAAACACAAAAGTAAATATAAGGTGGATAAAAGACTTACATATAAGTCATGACACCATAAAAATCCTAGAGGAAAACATCAGTAGGAAAATCTCAGACACTCCATGCAGCAACATCTTCCCTGATATGTCCCCTAAAGCAAGGGACATAAAGGAAAGAATAAACAAATGGGACCTCATCAAAATAAAAAGCTTCTGAATGGCTAAAGAAAACAGTATTAAAATAAAAAGAGAACTAACCATATGGAAAAACATATTTGCCAATGATAACTCAGACAAGGGTTTGATCTCCAAAATATATAAAGAACTCAAACGACTCCACTCCAGGAAGACAAAAAAAAAAAAATTAAAAATGGGAAAAAGACTTGAACAGACACTTCTCCAAGGAGGACATACAGAGGGCCCAGACATATGAAAAGATGCTCAGCATCATTAGCCATCAGAGAGATGAAAATTGAAACCACAATGAGATACCACCTCATACCAGTCAGAATGGCCATCATAAACAAATCAACAAACAAGTGCTGGAGAGGATGCGGAGAAAAGGCAACCCTGGTGCACTGTTGGTGGGAATGCAGACTGGCGCAGCCACTGTGGAAAACAGTATGGAACTTCCTCAGAAAACTAAATGGAACTGCCTTTTGTCCCAGCAATTCCACTGCTGGGATTATACTGTAAGAGCCCTGAAACACCAATCCAAAAGAACCTATGCACCTCAATGTTCATAGCAGCACAATTTACAATAGCCAAGTGCTGGAAGCAACCCAAGTGCCCATCAGCAAATGAATGGATCAAGATTACACAATGGAATTCTACGCAGCAGAGAGAAAGAAGGAGCTTATACCCTTTGCAACAGCATGGATGGAAGTGGAGAGCATTATGCTAAGTGAAATAAGCCAGGAGGTGAGGGACAAATACCATATGATCTCACCTTTAACTGGATCATAATCAACAAAAGAAAAAAGCAAGCAAAATATAACCAGAGACATTGAAATTAAGAACAATCTAACAATAGCCAGAGGGGAGGGGAGAGGGGATTGTGGAGAAAAGGGTTTTCAGGAACTACTACAAAGGACACATGGAAGCAGGGGAGGGAGATGGGGTTGGATGGGGTGGGAAGGAGGGGAGGCGATAAAATGCGGACAACTGTAATTGAAGAACAATAAAGTAATTAAAAAATCAGTTTCTAGATTTTGGGCAGGAAATAATCTGTTAAGATGGAGGCACAAAATTAGATGTATAGGCATGTCTGACTTCAGAGTCTTCACTCTTAACCTCCATCATTTTATTACTCACATTCAATAAACCAAGTTTCAAATAAATCATTAAAATGTTTGAAAACTCAGTTTTATTAATTTTTAAAGATAGAGACAATTTCATAAGTAATACTTCCTTCATGGGTAGAATTACTTTATCATTTTTCCCAACGCTTCTGAGGGGATCAGGTCTGACTGGGTATTATTTGAGTGTCCTTATGTGTCAATGTGTATTCTGTGTTTCTGTGTATATAAATTAGAAAGATTCATTCATGTTTATGGAATAGGTGGATGATTGCATTGACTGATACATATCCATCTTAATACTAATGAAAATATTATTGTGTAATTATTATAAAGGTAAGGAGTGACACACTAAATTGCACTCTAATTGGAATTGTATTGACTGCACGGTCATTTCTTAAAAACACACTTAAATAAACACTAGCATTCAAGAGCATTAAATTTGAAAGCAGTTACATAGCATATTCGTGAAAGAAAATGAAGTTCTTACCAAAGCTCATTTTTTTGAACGGTGACAAAAATTAAGCTCTAGTAAATGCATACACACTTCTCTTTTTCATAACTGTTAAGAAAGATAAAGCAGCCTTGCCAGTCACTGACATTATTTTTTGTATAAGAAATGACCGGAGTTGTCTAATTTTAAAAACATATGATTATTTCTCAGTTAAGTTATATAGGGTGGTTAGCATTTAGTTTTCCAAAACAAATTTCACTGTAACTGTGATACCAATGATTGCATAGCTGTTTCTACCAGAAAACAGCATGGTTTTTTTCCTGAAATTATTTGTATCAAACTATTTTCCGTATTGAGTACTTTATTGATTTCTTTGTATAGATTGGAAAGAGAGAGAGAGAAACTTCAGTTTGTTGTTCTGCTTATTTACGCACTCATTGGTTGTGTCTTGTATATGCCCTGACCAGAGATCAAACCTGTCACCTTGGTGTATCAGGACAACGCTCTAACCGACTGAGCTACCCAGTCAGGACTCATAGTCTGAGTATTTCAGAGGCCATTTTTACCCTGAGCTGTTCTTTGTCTCCTTGCTTGAATGATCTGAATCCTTAGGAAAGACTGTTTTCCTCAAAGAAAGGGGTATAAAAGAGATGTCCCAAAACTTCTATTTCTTTATAATACTATTAAGCTAGTTTATTATTAGTGAGGTTTTCATAAAAAGCAAGTATTCAAAGAGTGAGTTTGTTTTATGCTTGGTTTAGTCCCTTGGATAAGTTAAATTCTTTTCAAAACCCTCACGTGTTCCTAGCTGCCCACTCCTAAGTGGATGGGACAAAGGAACATGGTATCTCAGTTCGTTTATTAAATTTGGCATAGGTATGTTATAGGAGAGTGTTTAACATTTCAGTTGAGAAAAAGAAGTGGGTAAAAAGTATTGAAATAATGACAGATGACTGTTTGTGGCTCAGGTATGGTAGCTTTTCCTCCCTCAATAAACTTGTGGTTTGGCGTATGATTCAATGAATATAAACATGCTATTTGTTTCACAGAATTTCAGTTGAATTACTGTCAAACCATTTCCTGCACAGGAAACAGATCCTTAATTTATGGAGTAGTAACTTTCTTTTGTTCCTCTAATAAGAAATTCAAGAGCAGATGAATGCCCTTCAGTTTTCTACCTGTCTTCAGAGAAATTTAATTGTGTGGTCCCCATGGAGGGCATTCAAGTGGCAATGACTGCTTCCCCGTGTCTGGATTGGGGGAAACCTTCCTGCTGCCTCCTGTAGAGGAAACCCTAGCTCTCTCCATGTTCAGAGTTGCCCACTGCTTGATGCACGATGGGATACTTGTTTTAGAAGGGCCTGTGCATGGGCTCGTCCATGGCTCTTTCTTGAGGTGGTCGGCAGTGAAGTTCTCTGTGCAACAGAGCAATGAAGGCAGACAGAATTCTCCTATTAATGATTCCCTCTCTCTTCAGAACTTTTACAACAGAATATGGAGATGAGTGCCCACTCAGAAATGGAAGAATGTTGGCTCCCAGAAAGAAGCAGTGGCTGTGGGTGTCCTGAGTGAAAGAAGAGAGTAACTGATTTCTAGCACTGCCTTGAATTCTTGAATTCTATTGTACGTTTTCAGGTAATATTAAAACATATACATATATATATATACTCACTCTGGTTATATATATATATATAACCAGAGTGAGTTTCAATTACTTGCAGTCAGAAAGTTTTAATATAATTCACAAAGTAATTCTTTTTTTTTAGATGGGGACATTATCTAATATGTGTCACCCTGATTGACATGGAAACAAGGACTTTGACAAAAGGCTTGCGAAACATGATGTCTGGTAGAAAAGAGTGTGTGCACTCACTCATAGAACACTTCCACTTGAAAGACTAGAGAACAGCTAATTTGGAGGACCCAGGTAATGATTAAAATAACTTTTAAGATTTTTAAAAAGTTTTTTAAAGTCATTTATAAAAGTTGTGAAACTTGTGGACACAAAGAAAAAGAGTAACAATCCCATTAGGTAAAAATGGGTAAGTCTGATGAAATCACACTTAGTGAGACAGTGAGGAAATGGGAACTCATGGGAGGATAACTCAGTGACACCTGGTAAAGGTAAGATGTGTCTACTCTTCTGGAAGTATTGGGAAACTCTTGCAGGTGTTACAACAAGACAGACATAAAGATGTCTATTGTGGGATTTTGTAACGAAAAAATATTTCATGTCATGCAGGGGTGTCCATCCCATGGCCTGTGGGCTGCATGCAGCCTAAGATAGCTATGAATGCAGCCCAACACAAAGTCGTAAATTTACTTGAAACATGAGATGTTTTTGTGATTATGTGTCACAATGTATTTAATGTGTGGCCCAAGACAACTCTTCTTCTTCCAGTGTGGTGCAGAGACTCCAAAAGTTGTACACCCCTGAATGAATGAAATTTTTTCACGTAATGAATGATTGCAATGAATAAAAATGAATGAAAAATGGAAACCTCTTAAAGGTAGTTTGTTCTACATTTCTGTAAGCCTCACATCGCAGGGGCAGTTGTCATCCCATTTAGCAGATGGGGAAATTGAATCACAGAGAGGTTACATATTTTGCTTAAGCAAAGTCAAGGCTGGAGCCGGGAGTTGGGCCCTGTCTCTGGAGTCCTTACTCGCCTTTATTTAAATTGTGTTTGTCACTGTCTTTTTGAAGAAATGTGAGCTGAGATAGACCTAATGCTTCACAGGCTTAGCACCTAGGGGAGTTGTGCCTCACCAGGGCTTGGCAAGTGCTGAGTAACTCAGTCATTGAAGTGTGAGTTCCTTACAGGATATGTAGGTGCAGGGAGCAAAGCAGCCAGAAACCAGAGAATGTCCGGGAGCTGGCTATCAAGACAACTTAAGAGTGCTGTCCTGGCAACAGCAGTAAGTCCAACAACAGAGACTTGAAACTAAAGTGACCCTGGTTTGAGTCAGGTCATTTTGTATGCATGTTTGATTGGGACAGAGTCAACCCAATGTGGACTAGTACACAGGTGCTTCAGGGAAAGAGCAATTAGTGGTGGGACTGAGGAAGCAAGGCCAATGTTCCTCAGAACAGTGTCAGACGGAGGGATACTTGAAGCTCCAGAAGTGAGAACAGCAGAGGTGGGACACCTCCTCAGAACAAGTTGTCCTGTGGGTGGTGGACTCCCTAGCAGTGAGTCCCAGAGGGAAATAAGATGACTCAGGTTTCCCTTTAAAATATATTCCCCTGCATGAAAAGAACCCTCCTCCTATCTAATATAAATAGGTTTGCAAAATTTAGTCACATTCTTTTTATTACATTGCTAACATAATAATAAGGAGACTACTCCCCAGTGGACTTCCATGCCTCCTTTGAGGACACTTCATTTTACTTTCTACTTGAACACTGTTAATAAATCACTGTCCAGTTGAGTGCAGTTCAATGCTAGGGCACTCAGCTTATTTGACCTTCACATTAATTATTTTTATTACACCAGCAGGAACTTTAATGCTGATTTTCCCCTTCCCTGCAAAGTCCTGTGGCCCTGAGCAGACCCAGTTCTTTCATAATGCCGAAGGGGGAGCTCCTTAAAACCTGCATGGCTCAGAAGTTCTTTCAAGTGTGCTGATCCAAACTCAAAGTTCTGTAAGATCAGTAGATTTAATGGATTTATTTGTGTATAAATGTTTTGAGATGCTATTAAAATTCTTACAAAAACTGAAAGTGAAATGAGGAAGATTGATTGAGCAATCGACTAGAAGGGCAAATGCCAGGAAGACCTATTGTACAGTAGACACAGAGATGCAGCAGTGCAGGGAGAAGAAAATTCAGGAGAATTCTCCTGAGGGCAAGAGCCACGCTGGCCAATGTAGTCAATGTAGGACATCAACAAACACAGATAACAGGAAATGACCTATTCCTTGTGGTCACTTATTTTAAAGACCTGAACCTTCAGAGTTCAAGGAGTGAAATGAATGACTCCACAGAAGGGAAGCAGTCACGCCTTTCTTGTTGTTTTAAGAGAAGAGAAGAAATGAAACTGAAGGAGTGTGTCTCTATCCTCCCCCAGAAGGAAAGCCCCTCTGTCCGATTCTCCAAAGATGGAACACTGCTGGCCTTGACCTTGCTGCTGGCCCTGGTGTCCTGCTGCCTCACGGTGGTGTCTTTCTGCAGGGTGGCTGCCCTGGAAGCAGAGCTGAGGAGCCTCCGGGAGGAAGTGCTGGAGCACCAAGCTGAGCAGCGTCCAGGGCCTCTCCAGGCAGGAGCAGCAGCTGCCAGGGCAGCTGTGCGGGAGGCTCCAGCTGCCACCTCGGTACTGAAAGTAAGTTTGCAGCAGCTGAAGCCCTAGGCACAGTTTTCCCTGCAATGATGCTTTCCCTACCTCAGATGTCTTTGCCATAACTTCAGGTTTTTCTCCTCATAGGGGATCTTTGCACCACCAGCTTCAGGAGAAAGCAACTCCAGTCAAAGCATCAGGAGTAAGCGTTCCCCTCAGGGTCCAGAAGAAACAGGTATGTCTGGGGCACAGAAACCTTTCAGAGTTGGAGATCCCAGCCTTCACAGGTGTGGAGGATAGCATCAGTTAGGGGAGTGAGAGGTGAACATAACCTAGGAACTGTGAAATTTACCATTTAAACCAGATTTGGCTTTACAGCAAGCCCGAGCACTGGCAGGTTTGGTAGGTTGCGCAGCACGTTTTGTTCTCAAATGAGCAGATTTGTTCACAGGAGTATTTGTGTGTACTATACTTTAAGTATAGAGGGGAAAAGGAGGCACATATTTCTCACCAAATAGATAGTTCACTTCTATGTCAGAAGCATTGTCCATCCCTCTAGAAAAAAAAAGCACTACATGTTAGTGTAGAATTGGTTTTTGTCTAATTGGGTCATAGAAGTTCAGCTAAAGACAAACATTTCCTGAGGGTGCATTGGATGCTGTGAAATCAAATGAAGCAGGTGTGTGTTTCTGCTTTATCTGGTTTCTCGATTTAAAAAAAGTTTATTTTATACACACATACACTGATTTTAAAGCTTTTATTTAGTGTATGCTTTTTTAGGAGGGCCATGTATTCATAATATTCTTGTAACAGTTCTTTAGTGGTTTCTGCCTTTCCTCATGTTCCACTCGTGCCACAGAATGTTATGGACTCCTAAAACCTTCCATTCGTTGGGGCCTCCTAAAGTGCACAATTGTAGTTCCTTCATTTCAAAGATGAAGAAGATTTGCATTGTATTTACTAGTATCACTATTTCACAAATCCTTGGCATTGTCCCCCCTTTATATTGAAGAATGTTTTTTACGCACCTAGAATGTGCCAGGCAGGAAGGTACTTGGATAAGTATTGTCACGCCTACTGTTTTTAATTTTCACAGTGAGTGTGAGGTAAATACAACATGTGTAATTATATATATTTACACTTCTGAGGAATGCGTGAGCGACATACAGACTAGGTGTTCTATCAGGCACACACAGATTAGATGCTCTGACTATATACTTATTTTTCACTAAATGCTTTATTCATAAAATATTTTTACTTCATAAAACCATATTTTTATCTGGTTATATCTTTGTGCCAATTATCAGAAACAATTGGGTTTAAATATGTTTAAACTATGAAACACTTGTATTTATACAATACCGTAACACATTAATTATTTTTACATTTTGCATTTTATCATTTATATTCTCTACATAATTGAAAAATATAGCATTTATACTAGGGTATATTTTGTGGTCACTTATATATTGAGCATTTTTCTTATTGCTGAGTGATTCTCATGCATATACATTAGCTTACTCATAATATAGTTGTTTAGTTGTTTAACATAAACATTTTCCTTTTTCTTTCTTTCTTTTTTTTTTTTTTTTTGCTGTAATGGAATACGCCAGAATTTTTGGTTCAGATCTCTAGTTTTTATGAGGATTTACATGTTCTGTATAAATTTAGCAGATGCAGTGTCTGAGCTAGAAGGATGTACATCTTTATCATACCTGCTACCTTTTGCCTATTGCTTTTAAAATTGGTGATAAATGCAGTTAAAATGTAGTGTACAAGTTCTACACATTCTTATAGCATCTTATCTTTTAAAATGTATTTAGACTAGTTTAGTACTTGTAAAACAGTATCTCAAATTGAATTTGCTGCTTGCTTACAAATAAGAATTAACTTCATTCCACATATTTTAATAACTTCTACTTGTACCTTCTACTAATTTTTATTTATAACTTATCTCATTTGTCTCTCCTGTTTTTCATAATTTTACTATACTCCATAGTAGACACATGAATTGTGTATCAACATTTTTATGTTAATATTTTTATAACATTTTGCTGCTTTTTAAAATTGGTACAGAAAATTTACATCTGTATATTTTAATGTAATAAGCTTTTCCTTTTGATTTTCTCTCATACATCAAAGCTAAAAATATATTTGTTCATAACCTCTTAAATAGTCTAGTCTATCATCTGCTGTTTTGACTTTTTTATAATTTAGTGTTTTAGCTTGGTATTTAACTCATAATTCCTTTTGGCATTTACTTTGATAGATTATGTTATACTAGCTTTAACTCCCCCTTTCTTCTACTTTTTCCAAACTGCTGCTAAATATCCCAACCAAATTTATTACATGATACTTTTTAACTTATTTACAATGGAAAGCTTACTGTGTTAAGTTCCTCATATATAGTTGAATATATTTGGAGTACTGTTTTTCATTGATTTATTAATCTGTACTAAATAAAATATTTTAAGTAATTTTGTAATGTAGTGAGCTTCAATATCTAGTAGGATCAGGATGCCTCAGTCGCCATCGTCTTTCTTTGCTAGCATTCTCCTGCCTCTACACGTTTGTTTAAAAATAAGCCTTACCTTTACCATTGCATAGAGGATAGAGGCTCATTACAGCAGATTTAAGAAGAAAAGAAATAGAATAATAAGTCAATAACTCCTTGAGTTTTACCCCAAAATATAATTTATTAATCTTTTAAAATTCTTCCCATGTTCATGTGTTTACATATTTGTGATTTTATGGCACTGAAAATTGTATACTGATAAAACGTTTTCCTCAGATAATTTGTCATTTTTAGAAAGCTTATATATTAACAGAAAATCATGATTTACCACATTTCCACAGTCCATAAATAATCACTGTTGTCATCATTTTTTGTCTCTAATTTTTATAAACCCTCAATCTAGTATACGGGGATGGGCAAAGTAGGTTCACAGTTGTTCGTATGGAAAATACTAGAGTAATAAATAATAATACAGGAATGAAGTCTGTGTTTTGTGTACTCACAGCTGTAAACCTACTTTGCCCACCCCTGGATAATGTACATACAGTACATATAGTGTATAGTATACATCGTGTATATATATTGTACGTAGTACATACTCGTAACATCCATAGATCTGAGATGGAAGGTTTGAAGATGAGAGCCTAATGACAGGTAATGTATGCTATTCCTTGTCAATGAAATAGCTGGAATCCTGTTATAAACACTATTCTTTTGTGCAGGGAAAATTTATTTTGTTTTGTACTGCTCTAAAATTAATGTATATACCCAAGAATATTGTCTGAAGCTCTATGATTTTGTTGTTGTTTGTTAGGGTCTTTATTCTGGAACTGAGAAAATTCTATGCAGTTTGAAGCTATGCATCTTACCTTTTTTTGCCTTTGTTCCATTTAATTGTTCTGATTTATTTTCAGGAAGACTCAAAAACCTTTGATTGTTCCTTTTACTTTCAAAGTGTTCATTTATGTTCTTATTTATTAATTTTCTATATATGTTTTGGGCCCATTAATAATTTTTGGAATTTAAAACTGAGAAAGAAAATGAATTTTTATACTGTTTAGTTGATATATTCAAGAATGTTTAATATCCCTATTAAATTTCCCAATAAAACATGGTTTTTCTTATATAAATTTCACTATTCTTTCAAAGTTAATTTTAAAAAGTTTTGTTGCTTTAGAGTCTTAGCATTTTCAAATAGCTTGTTAAACTTTTAAAAATGTACAGAATTTTTAATAAATGATAGAGCATTTGATCTCATGCTTATTTTTAAGCCACAACATCATACTTTATGGATTTATACTTAATGGAATTATAATATTTTCAATTTTTATCTGCTGTCTACATGTACTCTTCAATGACAATGTCATTATTTTATAACTATGTTAAAAATGTTCATAGCTAAATATTGCCAAGTGACAAATAGAATGTCACCTATTCTTATTTTTTTATAAATCCAGCACACATTTCACCAGCCACTTCAATTTTGTGTGTATATAAAATTTGTAAGTGTATTTCAGTATGTTGGTCTAGAAAGCCGGACCTCCCAGCGCACAGTAAGCCTAGTACTGCATCAGTGTTTGGTACTCACTACCTGTCCTCTAGGAAAGCTGGTATCTGTTTATTTGTATATGTCCTGTGTGTACAAGTAGAGCCTTATGTGGCCTGGCTCCTTTTTCTTCTTCTGTTTATTCGTCATGACACTTTCAGACAGTAGGTAGTCTATTAATATTTATTGATGGATTTTGGGCTCAATATGAAGCAAGATAGAATGATTTGGGAATTACTTGGAATCATTTTGTTGAGGGGATTTTTCCATGTTTCACTTAGAAACCAACTTAAAATTTTTTCAACTTGATATTTAAAGCAATTAATTAACCAAAGAACGAGCCCGGTCACAAGGCTGGAGTCATGGGGAGAGTTTGGGAACGCCTGGCCTGAGACCCCTTGGTGCACCAGGTAGACAATTTGAACTGAAAAGCCATAGAGAAGCTCCCATATGCAGCAACCTCTTTTTCCTTTTTTTTATGTTCCATTCTAGTACTGATTTATTTTCAGGAAGACTCAAAAACCTTTGGTTGTTCCTTTTACTTTCAAAGTGTTCATTTAAGTTATTTATTAATTTTCTCTATTGTCTATATACATCTATATACAACTAAGATTTCATGGATTTCTGGTTTTATTTAATGTTTTATTTTAATTGAAGTATTATTCACATATAGAAAGAGCGCATATCTTAAGGATACAGCTTGGTAGATATTCTTAGTGACTGCAGTAGATCAAGAGACCACCATCAGCCCACACACCTACTTGCTGCTACTTCCAGTCCTCCCAAGGGTAAATTCTGCTTTTACTTAACTTTATAACTTGCTATTTAATTTTAAAATTGGCTCTCTTTTGTTTTTCTTTAATTATGTTGTATTTAAATGAAAGTCTTATTAAGTTTCATGTGTTTCATCAGATAATTTCTGATTATACTTTAACAAACAGATATGTGGGGAAATCCAGGATCAAACAATTGCCAAATGGCTTATATTAACCAAAACTTCACTTTTAAGCCCATAAAATGTACTTTCAGATATTCCTAATTAAAAATAAATAACTAAAATGATATGGCTTTGAAAATACTACCCATTACAATGTCTTCACAAATGGGATTATGATGACCCATATTTTGAACCCTCACCTGACTTTACTCATTAATTATATTTATTGATTATAAACTTAGATTCATAGAAGTGTATTCATTTTTAAAACCTAAAGATAAGCATCTTTCGAGTTCAACAAGAAAATGAATTCTTTCACATGGGCCCCTACTGAAACCATTATTTTATTAGTTTATAAATAAAATCAGATGGCCTTTGTCTTTTCCCCCTTGTTATTCATTAGGGTATTTAAGGGTTATTGGAAATCATGTGTTTTAAATTATAAAATGACAAAAATTATAATGTTTATTGTACTTGTCTCAACTGTAATAAGAGCTGTGAAAACATGAATAATTCCAAGAAATATAGAAACAAGAGTGCCCATATTTCATCTTCTATATATTTATTGTAAGATTTTGATCAAACTACTTTTAGTTATTTTTCTTCATTGTTAAATAATTTTTTCGTTTGGACTTATTTTAGAATTATAGAAAAGTTGCAAAGGTACTGTAGGAATTGGTCATGTATCTCTCACCCAGTTCCCCTAATGTTAACATTTTCCATCACCATGGTCCCTTTGTTACAACTAAGAAACCAACATTGGGACTTGACTAATAATGAAACTCGAGGCTGTTATCTGAATTTCACCAGTTTTTCTACTAATGTCCTTTTTATGTCCCAGGGACCATCCAGGGCACCACATTATATTTAACATTTTAAAATCAAAGTTGAATATAGTACACATAAGTTAACACCTTATATTGTAACTTAACTGTTTCTCTGGGGTAAACATTTTTAATTGTTAAAAGAAAAAATATCAATACTATTTTTGAATCTTCTTTCTTGAAATTCATAAGCTATCTCCTTTGCAAGGAAAGATAGGATGTCTGAGGAGTCTGTAAAGCCCAGTCTTTGTTTCATTGACACTCCTGGCTCAGCTGTAACTTTTGCCAAAAGCACAAAATGTAAAACTCAACCATACAGTTTATATCAGATTTAGGCTAACTGAAGCCTCTTGCCCAGTAAGGGCGTGTTCCTTCCTAGAACATAAACAGCTGGCTGCTGCCATGGTGATCTTTGACCAGATTCTTCCCTGACTGTTATTTTAACCCCCTGTTTCAATAATGAGAACCTCTTTTTTCAGTGTTGCAAGAACAGGCTTCTGTTCAATTTCTAAAAAAGTATTTAAAATGGAAACAATGACCTGACAACCAAATCTTTGAACCCTGTCCTTGTCAAGTTTAAAGTTTTGGGAAACAGAAGAGCTAAAAACCACGTCAATCAGTGCAGCCACGAGTGATATGGCGTCTCTTCCACGTGTTCTGCAAGCCCGCTGGGTTCCAAGAGTTATTGTAGTTGTTGGAACCTAGAACAGATAAATGTAGAAAACAGAGCAGATAAAAATTTCTGCCTGCCAGTGATTACATTACAACAAAGTAGAAAGACACAGAAAATAACCAATAAACATAATTAATGAGTGACTCATAATACTAGAAAATGGCAAATGTATTGAGCAAGTGAAAATTTTAGAGCAGGGTTAAGGACAAGGAGAGAGGAAGAGGATATGTTTCTATTTAAGATAAGGAGGCCAGGGTAAGTCTGTCTTCTTGAAAGCTCAACAATTCTTTATACTTTCAGTTTAAAAAAAAATTCAAACGTGGGTAGGTATTTTACACATAAATTCCTTAATGTTGAAGAATGTGTTCTCATTATTCTATAGGAATGGGTCAAACTAATTTTAATGTTTAATTATGCTTTTTATAGGTCAAATCCTACTTAAAAGAATTGCATTGGGAAGTTCTTTGGTATGGTGGGATTTTCTTTTAAAGGGCATGCACATTTCTGAAGAGTTAGAGAAGAAACATATTTTTCACAAAACAGAGTAAACAGCCACCATGAGAAACTGTGAGGTAGGCACTCTGGAATGCATAGAAAAGAGAAGAGGGAAACTAAGTTATTGGGTGTGTTCCATATGTAAACTCTGGGTTATGCCCTATTGATCTATGGTCATTTTCCCTCTCAATAACCCTAGTAAGTTGTCATAATTGTCTTTATTTTAAATGGTAGAGTTGAGACCCAGACAGAGTCAATTCCTTCTCTCAAGAAGCTAAACATTTATTTAGAGAAATTAAGCAAAATTAATGTAAATTTTAAGATAATAAACACTAAGCTCTTTAACTTCTACAAAACACATGTAAATTATGACTGCAGTTGATTCTTCTGACACTATGAAATAGATATTATTTTCATTATATAGATAAGAAAACATTTCAAAATTATGTCAGTCTTATGATTAAACATCTAATTGGTTTGAAAAGTGAATTCATTATCTATTAACTGTAAATTCTGAGTTTTTAAAATTATGCCAGCTGTATGTGCTTACTGTTTAGGTAAGACACCAGATTTGAAAAAAAATTACTGAGTCCTTTGAGACCCAGACTTTTATTAGTATTATTACCAATGAGAGGGGCATCTTGTTTGGAATCATAGAATGTTAGTAATGACGATTATAGACTAAAAGATTGTCTACTCCATGGTAGATAAGAGTTAAACTGGATTTGGAAGATTTAGTAGATTTGGATGAGAGAAGACTGTATCCTAGAGTCTTCTCTAGGAAACAATAATAAAACAGGAAAACAGAAAAAGTGTAAGAAAATGTCTTATTTTAGTGGGTAGAAGAGACATGACACATGGCAACACCTTTTAAATGTTTACTCTTTTAAATGTTGAAGATTTTTACAAGTGCTGATTGATTGAAGTGTTTTTACAAGTTGAGGCTTTCCTCCTCCTCTCCCTCCAATGGCTGGACTGTCTGAGATAGGGGAAATTGAAAGTAACTGCCTTTGAGAGCTTCTGACACTAGTAAAACCATGCATCAATTTACCCTTTTTCTCCTCCAACTCCTTCTCTAGAGCTTGTCAGAGAAATAAAGAGTAAGAATTTCAGGAAACTAGTACACAGCCATTTACTTTAAAAACATAGTAGCATGCTACAGTTCTATGGATGAAGATTAAAAACTGTATTATTGAGGATTATTTGTTATGGAAAATGTTTTCAATATAACCATGGGCCCAAAGATTTGTTAGAGTGTCAGATATTATTGAAATGTTTTCTTTAAACCTATGAAACCTGTCTCCCCTAAGGCATTAATTTAAATTTATTTAATGTATTATAAAGTTGGATATAAGGCTGGGTTTTTAAAGAATTATTTGGAAAGGTTGGATGTTATGATGTCTTTTTCTTTCTAAATTGTTCCACAGATTTTTGTTTTAGTCTGCTCAAACCAGACACTGCAAACTTGTAAATGATGATCCTTGATATCAAGTGACTCACAGTCTAGGGAGAGAGACAGTTAAGCCATTAGTATGTATAGTGAAATGTATGTCAATAGATACACGTACAAAGTGTAGTAGGATCAGATATTTAGCTAGTAGGATCAGGGAAAGAGTTGATATTGATCTGAACCCTGAGGATAAATGGGCTTCCACCAGATGAAAAGGTGAGGAAAATTGTATGCAGAGGAAATGGCAGATACACAGTCACGGGTGCAAGAAGGTGACCTCTTTTTCTGAAAATGTGTGTTGAAGTACAGCTGGGTGGGTGAGTAGAGTTCATGAGGCTGTGAAAGTAGACTTTGTTTTTCTTGTCAAGAATGGCCACTGAAGAAATTTTAGACATTAGAAGAACAAGGTAAAATTGAGGTTTTGAAAGATAATTGTAGAGAGAATGCAAATGATCAACTAGGATTTGTAGAAAAGAGAAGGAACACAACTTGGTGAACTAATGTAAATGGCTGAAACATGGCTTACGGTTGCCTCCCTTTATGGCAACTCATTCTACACATAGACACATGTATAGTCAACATTTATCAGCCTGGCCCCTCTCAAGATTAAGAATTCCTGGTGTTTGTTTTTTGTTTACTTCTCAATCTAGCTCTCTAAAAATTCTTTTAAAACTCTCTCAACTCATATGGTTTCATATGTTGCCACCCAAGCAAACTGCTTATCATGGATCAAATAAAACTTTATAATCCAGTTTTCCACACTTAAATTCTTATATTTCCATTCCAGTAGAAATATTTATCCTGCAGCAATTCTTTCTTCAATTTTTTATAAATCTATACTCAGTATTAGGTCAATATTTAGATCTTTAAAAAATTCTTCTAATTTAACTTTTCCATTTAGATAAGTGAGAAGAACTATGAAAAAATTAGTAGGTGTAGGACATATGAATTGGGCAAGTGTGTGATGTTTTTCATGGGAGCCACAGGTAATCTGCAATAATTGCATTTTTTTGGTAGTTTTATATATTAGCTTATTGAAATAATGTATAGTAAACAAGGTTCCAGTTTGAAAGGGTTTAGTTCCAATACAGAGAGCAATATAACAGATATTAGCAATCCCATATACGTTCAAGTCCCTCTTCCTGATTAAATGGTATTTGAATAATACACTTAAGAAGGTAGCTTTCAAACTCAAAATGTTTTTTTTTTGTATAGAAAATATTTAAATGCTATTTTAATTGCGAAATTGGTTAAATTTTATTTTATCAAATGTTGAGTAATAGCAAATTATTTGTTTTGAAAGTTCTTATATTAGGGATTCTCTTTTGAAATCTATTTTTGTCATCAGTATCATTTGTTTTTAGAAATATTTTACACAAGCTTTAATGTTATGAGTAAATTTTCTTATGCTGTCAAAATGTACTGAACAAGAGTAATTACCCATGTTTCTCATATTATGATATGTATATAATAAATACAAATATTCAGAAATGTTTCCCAGTCAGGCATAAAGGTTTTAATATATGCTATTGCCTTGCTTAGTTAAAAAGAGAAACTATTCTTAAACTCTTGTGTAATTCCCTTCAGTTGTAGTGGAGGGAATGATGTAGGAAAGACTTAGGAAAACCAAACACAATCAGTATCACGATTGCTATCAATCTTGTGTTTTGCATTGACTCTGCTTTCTCAGAACTGTTGTAATTTGATATCTGTGTTCTTGGGAGATATCAGAAAATACTATCCTCTTCTCTCCCCACTTTTTGTGAGCAGTAATCTGTAGTTAAGATCAGATCTATGTTGAATTGGAAAGAGTCCTAGAAGGCTGAACTGGAGAGAAGTGATCGTAGATACTAAATTTCCTGAGAAGGAAGTGTTGAAATGTGAAGAGATAAGTAACACCAATGGGGTTAATGTGACCTGAGCAGCATCTAATAAGGAAAGTCCTGTTCTCATTTTTCAAACATTGTTTTTGAACTGTCATTTTAAAAGCCCATTCTCTTTTTGGAAGAGTATTGCTCGAATAAACTTTTCTCTCAATAGCATGGTTTTTTTCTAAAAAGTAGATTTCTGTTACTACATGATGAAATAGATCATTGTTTTTCATTGTGTAGGTTGTAGCCAAGCTTTAGTTAGGCCATGGAGATTAAAATTCAGATATGTATCAGTTCGGTGGTGTTGAGGCATCACTCGTTACATAAAACTCTTTCTCCTACAGGAGTTTTGGGGAAGCAGTCAGGGTTAGGGTTAATTGAAATAGGAAGTAATGCATTGTAGTATTTCTTTGGTCGTTTTAATCGGCTTCGCTTGTTTCTTCATGCTCTCAGAGTGTCCATTATGTTCCCAGTGTACTTGGTGCAATGCTGTTAGGAACAGTATTCTGGCAATACTGCTACTGATAACAGCCAGGAGTGACTTTGCAATTATTAGGTACCAGGTATAGTACTCAGTGTTTCATATGCATCATCTCATTTAACCCTTATAACATCCCTGTACACATAATGACAAAAGGAAGATGGAAATTTGGAAATTCGACTTTGACTTTTGTCAACACCCTCTTCTTTTTCTGTGTGGAGGAAAGCTTAGAGCTTTAGGTGTTCTGATTGACCCTTGAGTCCCTCACAGAAGTAATTATGGTGCCCTGTGAGTAGTGATTTCTTAAGAAGTTTTTGTTAGAAAAACAAAAACACGTTTAAATAGGTTGAATGTGGCTACTCTGTACACGGTGCCCTTCAGGCTATAGCTGCTTTGGATGCTTTGTGATTTCTTCCTTCACAGCCTCCTTACTCACAACCGTTCTGCCTGTTACTATGTTTTTACATAATTTCATGGCAAAGTTTCTGCCATAGTAACTGCACTAATGAGTCACATTGTCCCTAACACAGACATGGCTACCCTTGTTTTATAAATCAATAAAAGAATCACAAAGCTCCTTCTCTTGGTGGGGGCCGGGCTTGTGGTCCTGGTCCCCGTAATGTATGGAGGCAGAGGGAAAAGGTTCCGGCATCCTCAGTGTCTTGTCTTCAGTACCGACAGTTTCCAGTCCTCCAGTTCTATCCTCAGGCGTCAGGACACTGGTAAAAAAATAAAAAAATTAAAATTAATTTAAAAAATCACAAAGTAGACTAAACAGTTCTACTTCTGTCGAATTGATCAGATTAACATAAAAATGTGTTAGAAAAGTTTCATGATTATAAAGGAATTGCAGTTTTTCACATTATATTTCACCTTTAAATGCCAAGAGAAATTTCTTAACAGATTTTGTTATGTGATAACTCCCTTTAAGAGAATTCTTCTTGGGCCAATGCATTTGCATGGCCTCAAAATATCATATAATTATTACATCTGTTATTTCATGTTTTAAATATTAGAAATATTTTAATCAATTGAAGCAGAAATTCTCAACTGTGTTCAGGTATTAAAATCTATACACTGAGAAGCATGTTTAAGGTATTACTTCAGTTCTGAATACAACACTTGCTAAAAAATAACAAATCTAAGCTATCAATAATAGTTCATTAGTTTAAAATGAGAATGCTCAGGTTTATGTTTTATATTTTTTGAAGATATTTATTGTTTTGCTTTCTTCTCCTACAGTCTACTTATCTTGCTTTTGCCTGATGACATTTGTCTTATTTAACTGAATAGTATTTATTCCCATGAATATTCTCTGGAATATTTTACTGTACATTTAATATGTGATATGAATTGGTACGCCCCAGAAACATTACTGATTAAGCAATCTTAGGGAAAATCTTCCATTTTATTTTTAAAAGATGTTCAATCTCTACTGTTTTTGGTCCAAATATTTTAATGGGGGGCTGATTTTGGCTCCACAGGGAAACAGATATGGTTTCCACCTCAGGACCTGGGCAAGTTGATTACACTTTCTCAAGACTTAGTTTTCAGTATATAATTTTTAGGATTTTTGTGAGGTTGGATTTATGTTGACTCAATAAATGTTAACAATTAGTTTTATATTTAATAATAATAGTATTTTTAATACTAGTGAGTTGTTATTTGTTATTAGATTTTTTTAAACAAAAAATTGTTTTACAATATTCTGATAGTTTAATTAGCTCATGTATTTGGTAGACTTGAAAAACAAATAATAATGACTAAACTTGCTTTCTATATGTTAACATTTTCATTAACATTATGTTAAACTAAAGCAATTCATTTTAGGTTAAAAGTTTAAAGATGATATACTTACTATATTTCAACAGCATATAGGTTTTCTGAAACATGAATTTCAAGGGCAAATTTTATTTCAAGTAAAAGTTACTGTGAATACCTGTAGGCAGATTTCATAAAGTAATGTTAAGAACAATATACAAGCTATGTAGAAAGTATAATATGTTCACTGTTACTGGAGAATGAGTTTGTAGCTTTGTGTTCTCTAAGTCATCTTAGTTCCATTACTATTTCTATTCAAGTAACTAAAATGATATATTTTTGCTTTTCAGTCACTCAAGACTGCTTGCAACTGATTGCAGACAGTGACATGCCTACTATACGGAAAGGTAATAAAATAGTCCCAGTAATGTTTCCACTTAGAATTCAGTATATTCCAATCAGTTGTAAATTTCAAGTCCAAAGACTATATTCAGACGTCAGTTCAAATCTACTCTCTACCTCAAAACTTTAGTTAGATATAAAATAATAAACATATTTATTCAAAATACTTAGGGAATAAATATGTAGGTTAATCTAATATTTTAAAATAGAATTATCTTAGAGATACTGATACTTAGAAGTTTTAAATAATTAGCATATGATAAGACAAACTCAATACTAAAGCAAAATTTATTTTTTATTATTTAGAAATTGTTTTGGCTTCTATAAGATCACCTCAAGATCATCTTCACAAATATTATTCTCTTAAGTTGTAGAAATCATATTAGGATGAAGTAAAACCAAACATACCATAAACATCTCATACGAATTAATTTATTAATAAACATATGTACAAATAAGTAAATGCACGATTTTATGATATATCTTCAGTGTGAAATTATTGCTGTGTATTTTACATGTAATGGCTAAGACTATACAGTGGACAGTCGCTGTGTGAGCACTAGAGCTCGGCAGTGACTAAGATTCGTACGGTTCCTGACTTTCATGGAATTTGCCTTCCAATGAGGGAATAACAGAAAATAAAATGAATAAGTACAATGTAAATGCTGGTCATAAAATTAGATGCTATTGAGAAAAATAAAGGAGGCAGGGTGCAAGAGAACATTTGGGTTATGAACTACTAGAGGGAGTTCAAAAGTGTGAGGAGGCTCAGCCAGGGCCAGGAATGGGGAAACAATAACAAGCCCAGATGATGAGTTTGGATTGACCTTTGTGATGATTCCCAGAAGTCTTATCTTGCATCTCTATTTTTCTGTGTGACTTTAGTCATTTTAAATGTAACACAAATATTAAACTATTTGAAATTCTGTTATTATTTATTACTCTGCATTTTCCAAAGTCATATGTTTGTAGCTTTTAAGAGGCAACTAACTGTTTCCTAAGAATTAAAATTAAGCCAAAAAAGACCCTAAGGACCAAAGATAAAATTTACAAAATATATAATTGAGAAACAATTTGTTTTATGCATTCGACCAAAACCAAAAATGCTCTAAATCACACAAAAAGATAGAGCTGCTACTCCACCGTGAACGTGAATTCACAGTGCTGTCATCTTCTTGGTGTGGTTGGTGGCTGTCTGCGCTGATCCAGGGCGCTCATCTCAGTGCTGTGCCCTTGGGACCCAAGGACTGGCCTGGTGTTGCCAGCAGGCCTTGGGCATGAACGTAAGTGTCAACAGAAGTGTGACGTACTTTTCAGCAGTACTGCTTCACTGTGCCCATGAGTTTTTATATGTTGTGTTCCCATTTTTATTTGTTACAAGGTATTTCTTCATTTACCTTTTGATTTGTTTTGTGACCCATTCGTTGTTTAGGAGTGTTGTTTAACATTCATGCATTTGTGAATTTGCCAGTTTTCCTCCTGCTGTGGAGGTCTAGTTTCATACTGTTGTTGTTGAAAAAGATTCTTGCTGTCTTTTTTAATTTGTTGAGACTTAGTATGTGCTCTAACATTTCATCTATCCTGGAGAGTTTTCCTTGTGCTCCTAAGAAGATTGCATATTTTAGTACTGTAGAATGGAGTATTCTGTGTCTCTGTTAAATTCAGTTAGTCTCGTAGAGTCTTGTTCAAGTATTCTGTATCCATAATGGTTTTCTTTTGGATGATCTATCCATTGTCTGAAATGGGGTATTGGATTCTATTGTTACTGTGTTGTTGTCTTCTTCTTTAAGAGTTCTTAATATTTTCTTTATATATTTAGAGTCCCCAATGTTGAGTGCATATATTTTTATATTTGTTATATCCTCTTCTTTGTCATCATATGATCACCTTCTTTGTCTCTTGTGTCAGTTTTTAAATGTCCATTTTGTCTGATATAAAACAATAGCCACTTCTCTCTTTTGTTTTCTGTTTGCATGGAATAGTGTTTTCTAACCCTTCAGATTCAGCCCATCTGTGATCTTAAAGTGAGTTTCTTGTAGGTAGCACGTGGTTGGATTTTTTAAAAAATCCATTCAGCCACTCTACACTTTTACTTCTCCCTCCTCCATGCTTTATGTTATTCAGGTGACAGTTTACATCTTTTATATTGTATAACTATTAAATTATTGTAGTTATAGTTTTTTTAATACATTTGACTTTTAACTTTTACACTAGAGAGAATGTGATTTACAACTTATTTCAGTCATTTACTGGAGCTAGTTTCAGCCATTTATTTCAGCCATTTATTTTCAGCCATTTACTGGAGCTAGTTTCAGCCATTTATTTCAGCTAGTTTACTGGAGATTTGTTTCCTTTTTTTGATTGTGTTGTGCTTTCTTGATTCTTTATATTCCTTGTAGATTTATTTTGCTATTTGCACATTTGAAGAAGCAGCCACCTCTTCCAGTCTTCCTGGACTGATTTTGACTGGGAGATGTGTGTGTTGGTCAGCAGTGCCTGATATTAGCCACGCTAAGGCTGCAGATACAATCCACTTTGCTTTCCTTTTTCCTCCTGGAGGAAAAGTATCAGTTCTCTGCTTTTTCTCGATCATGATAAAGATGTCGGCTATAAGGGGATGCTCTCCCCTTTCTTTGTTTCTAACTATATCCACTACCAAGCTCTTTTGGTTTTTCGGAGCTCAGTGTGAGGCAAGGCAGAAACATTTACTATCCCTCCACGGAAGAATCAAGGAGTAAGGCGATTGGTGCTGAGCTAAACCTGTTGAGAAGAACTGCTCTTCTTACCCATATAAATATGGCTGCTTCTTACTTTGTGAACCTTTAGGATGCTTCTAGTTCTTAGCTAGATTCTGAATTTCTCTTCAATGTGTTTTGGTTTCCTTATTATCGTTAAGTCAGTGTCTCCGTGGAGGAGTAATATATAAGGCTTTCTATTGTACTTTGCCATCGTGCTGTTGTCCCCACTCAGAACTTTAAATATATAATCCTACTGCCTTTTGCCTACATGGTTTCAAGTGAGAAATCAGCTCTTAATATTATTGAGCCTCCCTTGCACTTGAGGAGTTGCTTCTCTCTTGCTGCTTCAAGATTCTCTCCTGTCTTTTTCTTTCAGCTGACTTACTTTAATATGTCTTGGTATGGATCTCTTTGAATTTTATCCTTTTGGAAGTCATTCAATTTCTTGGATGTATGCATTTATTCTTTCTTATAAGTTGGGAAGAGTTTGGTAGTTATTCAAATACTATCTGTGTCCCTTTCTCTTGTACTTCTGGAACTCCTGTCAGTCACACATTAGTGTAACTGATGGTGTCCTACAGGTCTCTTGTACTGTCTTCACCTCCTTTTATGCCTTTTCCTTTCTCCTCCTCAGACTGGATAATTTCAGTTGTTCTCGCTTCAGTGTTGCTAAATCTGTCTTCTGTGTGCTCAGTCTGCTGTGTAACCTCTCCAGTGAATTTAAAAAAAAAAATTTTCAGCTCCACAAATTCTATTTGGTTCCCTTTTTAAAAATAATTTTTATCTCTTTCCCGATAGTGTCTTATTTATTCAAACAAAATTCTACTGATTTTCTTAAGTTCTTTTTCTGTGGTCTCCTTTAGCTCTTGAAGCATATTTCAAAGATATGCTTAAAGTCTTTGTTTATTAAGTTTAGTGTCTGGGCTTCCTTAGGAATGGTTTCTGCCAATTTCTTTTTTTTTTTTTTCTGTAAATGATCCATAAATTTCTGTTTGTTTATATACTTTTTATTTTTCTTTGAAAATTGAACAATTTAAATATTACAGTGTGATAAGTCAGGAAATTATATTTTTTCCCATTCCCTGGGTTTAGGGTTAATTGCTGTGGGCTACAGTGGTCCGTTTGTTTATTTATTTTCCAAAACCGTCTTTGCAAAGACTGTATTTCTTGTCCTATGTGGTCACTGAAGTCTTTCTTTTTTTGGGTATCTTTGCAGTATTTCTGATTTTTTTCATACAATATTATTTATTAGTGAAGACTAGGACATATATTAACATATAGTTTAATATTTTAATGTTGATTGAAAGCACATTATAAAATGATAGATATGATATGTACATTTTAAAAAGTGAAACAACATATTTATCTTAGATATTTATATAGAAGTATCTAAGTTAAGAATCATGACACTGATTTGATTTTTTTACTTAAATTCATAATTTTTACAACTTTTAAAAAATTTTCAACTACAGTTTTTATTCAATATTATTCTGTATTAGTTTACGATGTAGAACATAATGGTTAGGCAATCATGTGCTTTACAGAGTGGCCCCCGATATTTCAAGTATCCACCTGGTACCATGCATAGTTAGCATGATATTATTGACTATATTCCCTATGCTGTAATTTACATCTCTGTGAAGATTCTGTAACTACCAATTCTACCTCTTAATCCCTTCACCTTTTTCACTCAGCCCCCTGGACCCCCTCCCCTCTTTCAACCACCAGTCTGTTCTCTGTATCTATGTCTGTTTCTTTTTTGTTTGCTTTGTTCTTTAGATTATATATAAGTGAAATCATACAGTATTTTTCTTTTTTCTAGCTGACTTATTTCACTTAGCATAATACAGTGTAGGTCCATCCATGCTGTTGCAAAAGGTAAAATTTCATTCATTTTTATGGCTGAGTAGTATTCCATTGTGTATGTGTACCACTGCTATTTTAGCCACTCATCTATTGATGGGCTCTTGGGTTGCTTCCATATCTTGGCAATTGTAAATAATGCTTCAGTGAATGTGGGGGTGCATATATTCTTTCATATTAGTGTTTTGGGATTCTTCAGGTATATTCCCAGAAATGGAATTGCTAGATCATGAGGCAATTCAATTCCATTTTTAATTTTTTGATGAACCTCCACACTGTTTTCCATGGTGTTTACCCCAATCTGCATTCCCACCAGCAGTGCTCTGGGATTCCCTTTCCTCCACATTCTCACCAACAGCTGTTGTTATTGTTTTATTGATGATAGCCATTCTGACAGGTGTGAGGTGATAGTCTCATTTTGGTTTTGATTTGCATTTCTCTGATGATTGGTGATATTGAGCAACTTTTCATATATCTATTGGCCATTTGTATGTCCTCTTTGGAGAAGTGTCTTTAGGTCTTCTGCCTAATTTTTAATTGGGTTGTTTGTTTTTCTGGTGTTGAGTTGTCTGAATTCTTTATAAATTTTGGATATTAACCCCTTACTTAAGTATCATTAGCAAATATCTTTTTGTTTTGTTGATGGTTTTCTTTGCTGTGCAAAACATTTTTTCATTCAATGTAGTCCCATTTGTCTATTTGTTCTTTTGTTTTCCTACCCAAGACAATATGTCAGAGATTTTTTTAAACCTCTAATCCTAATCCCAACAGAGGTTTACTTAAACACCAGGAGCAACAACAACAAAAATACTACCCTTAGCAGATTGGCTCTGAGCTGGGGAACTGCTTCAATATTTAGCCGGGCTGCCAACAACTCTGCCCTAGACTGCCCCTCCCACTTGTCTAGAGACTGAAGATCAACTAGAGGTATTAGTTGAGGATTTTTTTTCAGGTCTTTTCTGAACATGCCTTTGGCTCGAAGCATGCACGTTGCGTTGCAGATTCCTTGGTGTATGCGGTAGCACGTGAGAGCTCTTATTTCTTTAACTATCTTCCTCCTTAGCATCCTCTTTCTCAGGTTTTTGGTTAGTCTGCTGCCTGCCCCATCTGCTGTTCCTTGTTCCTAGCAACTGCGGTAGTATATGTCTTTAAAGCTTTTGATTGATAACAAACAGCCTGGGAAGCTGCTTCCACCTGAAAGGAAGTTCTAGACAGGTCAAAGTGCACAGCCTCGATGTTTTGAAAATAAGTATTTCACTCCCTGGCACCAGCGAGGTGCCACCTGGGACTCAGGCCACTATTTTCATATCTGTTGCCAACATGGAAAATGGAACATGGTAAATGAATAAGCAAAAATACTGTAATACTTTCTTACTGTAATTTAATAGCCTTTTTTTCTTTTCATTAAGTGCTATCTTGGTACTATTAAGTTTTTACATACCCACAGATTTTATGTATAGATTTCATACATCCAAAAATGTCCATAAGTTTTTGGCAGCTTAATTGCTGCTTCGGTGAAGGGATTGGCTTTCTGAGCTTTCTACTCTGTCATTTTCCATCACCTCATTCCGACACCGATCATTGTATCTGTAGACAACTGTATCTGTTGATTTTCTACTTTGGTCTATGATAAAATTAATATGATTACTCTTTATTCTCTCTATTCTATCTTCCATAGATTTTTTGGGGGTAGCAATATTATATTTCTTAACTTTTGTCTATTTACTATTAAAGTGTTATATTTTAATTGATCTGTTAACTTTAATTTATATCCTTTGAACTCCAGCTGTTAGATATGACATTGATAATTTTACTCCAACATTTTTCCTCATCTACTTCCTATATTTTTAGTTATATAATTTTGATACTGTCATGACATAAAACCATTTTATCCTTTCTGTCAAACAGTTCTTTTTATGTGTTTTTATCTTGGTTTTACAGATCAATATATTCAGTACTTACTGCAAGTCTTTTTGCTGTGGTTTCCCCATTCATATCTTAGTTTGCTGAATACAATTCTCTGCTAGTTTACTCAAAATGAGCACATGAGAGCAATGGTTACTAAGTATTTGCATTGATAAAGCTGTTTCTTTTTAGTTTTTATACTTTAAGGAGAGATGGCTAGATATAAAATTTTCAGTTTACCCTTTCTTTACTTGAATATCTTATAGAAATTTCTCCACTGTCTTTTGACATTATATGTACTTTGAAAAAAACTAAGGTAAGAAAAGCAATTCTTCTCATAAGTGGCTTGACTTAATTGTCTAATTACACGATGAACATGTACTTACATTAAAACTATAATGCATATATATATATATATATATACACATATATATATATATATATATACACGCGCGTGCACACACACACACACACACATATATATATATTAGAATTGACTGTTTGGGTAAGTAGAATAAATGTCCACACCCTACTCCCCAAAACTTGTGAGTGTACTACTTTACATGTCAAAGGGGCTTTGCAACTGTGAGGGGAGGGATGTGCAGGGCTGGGTGAAAAAGGTGAAAGGATTAAGCAAAAAGAAATAATAGACATGGATCATGGCATGGTGGTTATCAGAGGGAAATGAGCGGGGTGGTAGAAGAGGGTATAGAAGTATTATATGGTAATGGAAGGAAACCTGAGTTGGGGTAGTGAGCACAATATGCAGATGATGCACTATAGAATTGTACACCTGAAACATATATAATTTTATTAACCAGTATCATTCCAATAAAGCCATTAAAAAAGAATAAATAAATACATAAATTCATAAATGAGGAATTTGGAGAGATTACTCTGGCTGATTAAGGTGGGTCCAGTGTAGGCACAAACGTCCTTGTAAGAGGGATTTAGTGGGGTCGGAGTCAGGGAAGCGTGCTGCTGATAGCAGAGTTCAAATATGTCCTCGCTACCTGGGGAGGATGGAAGAGGCTTTGAGCCATGGAACACAGGCTGCAGAGCTGGAAAAGGCAAGGGATGGGATTTCCAGATTCCAGGAAAAAAAAAAACACAGACTTGCGAACACCTTGATTATTGCCCAGTGAAACTTCTGATGTTTAGATTGTGACTTAATAAATGCATGTTGGTTTAAGCCACTACATTTGTGACAATTCATTACAGCAGCAATAAGAAACTAATAAAACTATCCTGAACCAACTTTTCCTGGCACATGATGTTCCCTTTCAGTATTCGCCCTGCTTGACTTTTTCTTCTTTATTTTGACTCCAGGGTTTCAATTATGTATATGCTGGTATTTCTGTACCTGTCTTTCATATTATATTGTACTATATTTTTTCTAAAACTATTAACTCTTTTTTTAAAATTTCCATCATATTTGTTTTGTATAAAACCTGTTTCCTCCTACTTTCTCAAGTGCTTTAGCTGATATGGAAATTTCCTGGGCTGTCTGTAAGAGGGTTGATTTTTGTAGGCTCTTTGTGGGGTTTACCTCTACCAGTCTCTGTCATTACTTTTTTGTTGTTGTTCTTTCTTTTCTTTACTTCTATACTTAGCCTCAATGTGACCTCATTTGCTTTTGGCATCTCTCGAAGTTATTTTGAGGAGAACAGATCTGTCTGTTTCTTTCATATGATTTACAGGAAGTAAAGAAGGATAGATACCTTTTATTAATCATGTTCATAATGAGAGTCTTGTTTATTTCATTTCAATATAATTATTTCATAAAGGAAATGATGAAATTTACTTTAAATCTCTCAATAGAATTTGATACTTCATGACTCCCTTTTCCTTGAAACACATGCTTTTCTTGATTTATTTCTCTAACCATGTTCCAACCTTCGGCCACACCTTTTTAAAAACACTTTTGCAAAATCCTCTTTTTAAAATTATGTTGTATTAATTATGCTGTTACACTTGTCCCCATATTTTTCCTTTTTTCCCTCCTCAACCCAGTACTCACCTACCCCCTCAGGCAATCCCACACCTCTGTTCATGCCCATGGGTCATGTGTATAGGTTCTTTGGCTTCTCCATTTTCTTTTTTTTAAAATATGTTTTATTGATTATGCTATTATATTTGTCCCATTTTTTCTCCCTTTTATTCCCCTCTTTCCTGTCCCACACCTTCCACCATCATCCCACCACCTTAGTTCATGTCCATGGTTCATATGTGTAAGTTCTTTGGCTTCTCCATTTCCCATAGTATTCTTAACCTCCCCCTGTCTATTCTGTACCTACCATTTATGCTTCTTATTTCCTCTACCTTTTCCCCCATTCTCCCTTCTCCCCCTCCCCACTGATAACCCTCCACGTGATCTCTATTTCTGTGAATCTCTTCCTGTTCTAGTTGTTTACTTGGTTCATTTTTGTTTTGTTCTTGTTTGTTTTTTAGGTTCAGTTGTTAATAATTGTTAGTTTGTTGTTTTTTTATTGTTCGTATTTTTTATCTTCTTTTTCTTAGATAAGTCCCTTTAACATTTCATATAATAAGGGTTTGGTGATGGTGAAGTCCTTTAACTTGACTTTATCTGGGAAGCACTTTATCTGCCCTTCCATTCTAAATGATAGCTTTGCTGGATAGAGTAATCTTGGATGTAGGTCCTTGCCTTTCATGACTTCAAATACTTCTTTCCAGCCCCTTCTTGCCTGCAAGGTTTCTTTTGAGAAATCAGCTGATAGTCTAATGGGAACTCCTTTATAGGTAACTGTCTCCTTTTCTCTTGCTGCTTTTAAGATTCTCTCCTTTAAATTTGAGTAATGTAATTATGATTTGCCTTGGTGTGTTCCTCCTTGGGTCCAACTTCTTTGGGACTATCTGAGCTTCCTGGAAGCCTATTTCCTTTGTCAGCTTGGGGAAGTTCTCCTTCATTATTTGTTCAAATAAGTTTTCAATTTCATGCTCTTCTTCCTCTTTTCCTTCTGGCACCCCTATGATTCAGATGTTGTGACATTTAAAGTTGTTCTGGAGGTTCCTAAGCCTCTCCTCATTTTTTTGAATTCGTGTTTCTTCATTCTGTTCTGGTTGAATGTTTATTTTCCTTTTGAATGTTCCTTTGAATGTTTCCTTTTGCTCCAAAGCATTGATTTGAGTCCCAGTTTCCTTCCCTTCACTGTTGGTTCCCTGTATATTTTTCTTTATTTCGCTTTTCATGGCCTTCAGTTTTTCCTCTATTTTGCAGTCTTACTCAACCATTTCTGTGAGCATCCTGATTACCAGTGTTTGAACTGTGCGTTTGATAAATTGGCTATCTCTTCATCAATTACTTGTATTTTTTTATGGAGCTTTGTTCTAGTCTTTCATTAGGCCATATTTCTTTGTCTTGGCATGCCTGTTATGTAGTAGGGGTGGAGCCTTAGGTATTCGTCAGGGCGGGGTAACCCATGTGGTTGTATTGTGTTGCTCTATGTGGGGGAGGGGTCCAAGAGGGAACAATGCTGCTTGCTCAGCTCTCTGTGGGCTTTCAGTCACTTCCTCTGCTACCAACAAGCAAATTGGGCCCTTCTGGTGCTGATTCCCAGGTGGGTTGGTATGTGTACATTCTAGGACCTTGGGGTTCTCTCCAAGGAGCTCTCCTGTGAGGCTGGGAGTTTCTCCCACTGCTACCTCAACCCCCACAGGTTTTTTCAGTCAGAGATTTTGAGGCTTTTATTTCCCTTTGCTGGAATCCTGGGTTGTGTGGCTGTCTCACTCCCCATTTGTTCCTCCCAGTTATCAGCTGGAAAATGTGGTACTGCCCAGTCCTGTAGTCACTGCTTTGCCTCCAGCTGCTGCCTGGCCTCGAGTCCTCTCCACCTCGAATACCTGTCTCCACTCCTCCTATCAGTCTGGATGAATATTTCTTCTTTAACTCCTTAGTTGTTGATTCCATACAGTTCAATTTTCTGGCAGTTCTGGTTATTTTTTATTTTTAAATTTGTTGTTGTCCTTCTTTTGGTTGTGTGAGGAGACAAAGTGTATCTACTTATTCCTCCATCTTTGACAGAAGTCCGGCTTTTCCATTTTCTATACTGTACTTTACAGCCCCATTACTATTCTGTAACTACCAATTTGTGATTTTTAATCCCTTCACCAGTTCACTTATTTCCCCAATAACCCCTCCCATCTGGCAGCCATCAAACCATTCTCTGTATCCATGATTCTGTTTCTCTTATGCTTGTTTGTTTAGTTTGTTTTATTAGGTTCAGTTGTTGATAGATATGTATTTATTGCCATTTTAATGTTCATAGTTTTGATCTTTTTCTTAAATAAGCCCCTTTAACATTTCATATAGTAATGGTTTGGTGATGATGAACTCTTTAGCTTTTTCTTGTCTGGGAAACTCGTTACCTGCCCTTCAATTCTACATGATAGCTTTTCTGGGTAGAGTAATCTAGGCTATATGTCCTTGCTTTTCATGACTTTGAAAGGCAATATTTCTTGCCAATCCCTTCTTAGCCTTCAAAGTTTCTTTTGGGAAATCAGCTGACAGTCTTATGCAAACTCTCCTGTAGGTAACTGACTGCTTTTCTCTTGCTGCTTTTAAGATTCTCTTTTTATCTTTAACTTTTGGCATTTTTATTATGATGTATCTTGGAGTAGGCCTCTTTGCATGCATCTTGTTTGGGACTCTTTGTGCTTCTTGGACTTGCATGTCTATTTCCTTCACCAAATTAGAGATGTTTTCTTTCATTATTTTTCAAATAAATTTCCAATTTTTGCTCTTTCTCTTCTCCTTCTGGCACCCTATTATATGAATGTTCATGTACTTGAAGTTGTCCCAGAGGCTCCTCATACTATCCTCATTTTTTTTTGGGGGGGGGGATTTTTTTTCTTCTTACTGTTCTGGTTGGTTGTTTTTTACTTCCTTATGTTCCATATCATTAATTTGATTCTCAACTTCATCCACTGCACTGTTGATTCCTTGCAAATTGTTCTTATATCAGTTCATGTAACCTTCATTTATGACTGGATCTTTTTTATGCTGTTGAGGTCCTCACTAAGTTCCTTGAGCAACCTTATAACCAGTTTTTTGGAACTCGGTATCTGAAGGATTGCTTATCTCCATTTTGTTTAGTTCTTTTTCTGGAGTTTTGTTCTGTTCTTTCATTTGGGCCATGTTGCTTTGTCTCCTCATTATGGCAGCCTCTGTGTGTTTGTTTCTGTGTATTAAATAGAGCTGCTGTGACCTCCTGTCTTAGTAGCATGGCCTAATATAGTAAGTGTCCTGTGGGGTCCAGTGGCACAGCCTTCCCTATTGAGTACTCAAGTGTGCCCTCCTCAAGTACAACCTCCTCTTGTAGTTGAGCCTTGATTGTTGTTGGCAGGTCAATGGGAGGGATTTTCCCAGGTCAGTCAGCTGCAATGACTGGTTGTGACCACTGACCACAACCTCTGCTCTCCATGGAGGGTCAGCTGTGCAGTGGCCTACTCCTCAGAGCAGGGCTTACTTCAGCGGGGCTCTGGTGCCTGTTTGTGTTCTGTCTGAGGCCACTTGGCATGAGCTAAAAAGTGATCTGCATCTGACTTCTTCTTGTGCTGGGCTTCGAGATGTCCTAGTGAGACCAGGCTGTGAACCAAGGCCAGCTGCTGCTAGTACTTGGTGTGGGGTCACTTAGCAAGGTACAGGGGCTCGCTGAGGGTAGCTTCTGCTTGTTTGAGAGGATTTAGGAAGATCAGGAGCACTGTTAACCACTTGGGTGGGCCCATAAGTTAGGTGGGGCAACTTTTAGGAATTCACCAGGGCCGGGCACACAGTGTGAGTCATGTTGAGGGAGTCTCAGATATGGTGCCCCCTGAGCTTTGTGGCTCTGTGTAGGGAGGGCTCAGAAGGGGAGCAGTGGCCCCTGCCAGCTGTTCTGTCTGTGAGAAAACTGTCCCCCAGCTCTTGCCCTGATGCGAGACACTTCAGTTCCTCCTTGTATGCCAGTGATACCTTTCAATCTGCTACTCCAGTGCTGGAGCTCAGCAGGAGTGAGTCTGAGTAAGTCTGTGTGTGTGCCCTTTAAGAGGAACTGGGAATACAGCAGTTTCTTCCCCTGACTCAACCTCCATTAGTTTATACAACCAGAAGCCACATCTTCCTGGCAATGGAATCTTGGGCTGAGGGGGCCAGGTGGAGCTGGGACCTCTTGCTCTTGAGATAACCCTCTCAATTTTTATACCACACATGTAAATTACTCTTAAATGTATAATCTTCAATATTGATGTTCTTTGGACCTCTGAAATAGTCCCATGGTCTTTTCATTCTTCTTAATTTTTTTAAATATTTTATTTATTTATTTTTGGAGAGGGTAAGGGAAGGAGAGGGAGAGAAACATTAATGTGTGATTGCCTCTTGAGTACCCCCTACTAGGGTCCTGGTCCACAACCCAGGCATGTGCCCTGACTGGGAATGGAACAGGTGACCCTTTGGTAAGCAGAATGGCACTCAATCCACTAAGCCACACCAGCAAGGGCTCATTCTTCTTATGTCTTTGGCATTCTTCAACGCTGCTATGTTGTCACTTAACATCTGTGTTCTGATGGCTTAAATGTAGATATGTAGCCCAAATCATTTTCAGGAGTTCCAAGTCTACATGTATGTCTATTTAACATCTGTCCCAGAATATCTTGGTAGTGCCCCAGCCTGAACTTTAGAACTTTTCCCCAAGTTTATTCCTCCTTCAATGTTCTCTGTTTCAGTAAGTGTGATAACTATCTTTTCAGTTCTTTAATCCAGAATTCTGGGTGTCATTCTTGACTGTTTCCTCTAACTCAGTACATTAATCTCAAAACTCTATCATTTACTTTTCATAAATATAATTTGAATTAATATATTTCTCTTTATTCCCATTTCACATTCCTGGTACAAACACCAACATCCACGTTCTAATTTTCTTGCCTTTCTAGTTTTCTTTCTCTTTCTAGTTTTTCACCTTTTCTTACCTGGTCGCCACTGAGTGATATTCCTACACACATATAATCGTGTTCTCCACCACTCACCGCCCTCCAGGGACTTTCCATTGCCGTTCAGGTGGCTCAGTCACACGGCCCTGCTCGCCTAGCTTTTCAAATCTGCTTTCTGTTGACTTTCCCACCTCGGCCTCATCTACAGAATGAAGCATACGTACTATGGATTTCAGTGCCAAACTGTATTTGTTTTACAACAACAAAAAATATGGTTTACTTAATCTACCTTTAAAGAAGTACTGTCAATATAGTCTCCCTTAAAACTATTTCCAGCATCTTAAAGATAATAAACCAGAAAACAAGAGAAGTAACCAAATGTGCCAGCTATGACATGTGATATGTGTGATAACTGCTCTCTGTAGCATTTACTTTCAGTTATTGAGGGAGGTAACACTGAAGTATAAATATATTTGGAAGAAATTTCCTGTTCAATATTATTGAAATATATCTTTAATAAATTTCAAAGTTATATGAAACTTTATATGAAACTTCATATAAAGTTGCATCATCCTAAAAGTTATTTACTACTTTTTCATATATGTCAGAATAGGAAAGATCTATTTTTTTAAGAGCAGACAGGTTTAGATATACATTGATACATATAAATTATTTTCACATATTATTACTGACAGTATTTTAATTTAATTTCACATATTAATGTACACACTAATTTTGTTACGTTTTCAGAAACATTTAAATACACCACATGTTTAAAGCTGAGTGGAGAGAGGAAGTTCAAATGTATATACTAAGGTACATTTGTACTTTATCTGCTAACTAACAAAAATAAACTTTAATACTCTTGTAATTTACTTCTAAATTCTTAAGTATGTGCTATTAGGAGTGATATATGCTTGCTTACAAAAGCATTCTACAGAATAGGTACTTAATTCATATATTCTTGTTTGCATTTATCAGTGGTCTCACCTGTTAAAAATATAAGTAAATTTTAAGATGTAGAAACGTTATATTCACACTTAAGTTTATAATTATTCTTTTAATTTACTGTTTAGCTTGTTTTCTTTAAGGATTCAACATTTATTCAACAGCACGCATTTATTGAGTGCATAATATGTGGTAGGCTTTATTCTTAGCATTTGGGTTCATGGCTATGACTGTAGCAGAGTCACCGCCTTGGCCTTAGGGAGTAGAATCCGTGTGTATGTGTGAGTGAATGTATGTGTGTGTATGTGCAGTAGGGGGAAATACAGAAAGTACATAAAAACAAGTAAACATGTACTCTCTTTAATAAGAATATTTCCAGCAAGTGGTAATGGAAAAAATAAAATGCACTAAGCATTGCTAGAAGAGTCACTTAAAGTGGAGTAGGGAGGCCACAGAGGAGCAGGGCCTATGCGTGTCTGGTGTCTCAGTTCTTAGAACTGTTAGTTAGGTCGCTGACCTGTGGCTGAATTCAGCTCAAGGTCGAACAACAAACATCCTGGATCCATGATTGCTTCATGGACATATACCGGCCTTACTTTCTCCTCATTGTGGCAACCAGACCATCTATATTCTTTACCTTAAAAGGAACCAGTCCCTTTCAACAGCCTGCATCCTCCATTTACATTATGTGTCTAACTGAACCCAACTGACCAACATCCCTCATTTACATGGGGACTATTAGGAGAACTCTTATGGTTTTGACCTCTGTAAACCCTGCCTTTCTGCCTTTCTTTGTTCCGTTTGGAGCACAGTTTAGTTGCTGCCTAAATCTGTGCCTGGACTGCAGTTCCTCCTTTGCTCAAACAAAAGCTTTTTATATTTTATTACAGCCTAAACTTTCTTTTTTTGGTTAACACAAGATATGATGATATACCGAAAGGAAATATCAAGAGAAAATAAAAATATAAACTTAGTAACTACCTGCTTTTCCTCCCATTCTAACAGTATAACTGTAGAATTTGGTAAGAACTGGCTTAATAATTTTATAGATAGAAATAAATATGGTGTAAAGCAATAGGGAATCAATTTAAGATGTTGAAAAAATTTTAGTAAATAAATATCTCTAGCTAGTATATAAACAAGCAATTTTACAAGCATTTTTTTTTACTTCAATTCAAGAGTATATACTACCTCTATAATGGAGGGTGTTTCATTTCCCAGAGTTTCCATAACTAGGTAGTAAAATGCTTTGAAAAAAATTAAATGCTTGTGACTAATTGCATAGTACACCACCATTTGAATTATTTTATGTTTAAAGTTGAATTAGTTAATTCAGATATTTGTTGCATGTCTGCTGTGGGCCAGTCATCATTTTAGGCCCTGGGGATATAGCAGAGAACCAAACATAAACACTATCTGAACTCAGAGAAGTTAGAATCCTAGTTGTGCATTGTTTGAAGGGGGAAGAAAGCCTCTTTGGTCAGAGTATCAAATAAGTATTATTACAACCACTAAAGCAATTGCTTTGAGAGCCATCAGTTTGTATTGTACAATAATAACCATGAAATTGATCCTTTCTTTTACTTTCAACATTCTGTATTGAAAAATGCTTTGGGCACGTGATCTCAGTTAAACATCAAGGACAGAAAGTAGGGATAGCTGGGGTGGTGGGAGTTGTTGGGGGAAAATGGAGGCAACTGTACTTGAACAACAATAAAAAATGTGAAAAAAATTAAAAGAAAAATATAAAAATACTCCATTATTATAATCTTTTCACTAAAATAATGTTTTATTGAAAAACAGGCAATGATGTTTGCCCATTATTCATAACTTAGGACATCTTTGATTCATGGGCTATCGTTAATTATCCAGTATACCACTGGAGGGTTTTCATTTAAGAAAAGTATTTCTCAGAGGTCTTCTTCGGGAGCAGCAATTGGGGTCAGCAGGCCTGCCCCATATTAGGGTCATTCATTCCCTGTGACAGACGGGACAGAAGAAGTTCCTGGCAGCACTTAAGAGAGGCATACAAGAGCACTTTTGAAGATCTGGGATGCCCCCTCCTTGCCCTCCCCTCTCCCTTCTCCTCACTCTCTCTCACAGTTCTTCCTCTGTCTATGGTAATCTGACCTTGGAAGGCTGCCTGAAGGAATTGTTTCATTTTAACTTGAATTTACAGTGTCATTTGCTTTGTTGGATCACCTTGGGTTCTTAACTCCTCAGAAAATATGTGTTCTTGTTTTATATTCTTCCCTTGAAAGTTCTATTTGGGAAAAGTTCAAATATGAGATGCTTGCCTTGGGGCCCTATTGAAGTGGACTGTACACTGAGCAGTTGTATTCATGAATGTGAAAGCGCTATCAACGACCACATCTGAACATGTCTCCTCAAGAAAATCCTCAGGGGAAAATTTCCTTTAATCTTAGTGCCGCCACAAGTTGTTCTTTTATTGAACTGCTGGTATATTGTCTTGTAGACTCTGAATTTTATCATTGATTTTCTTCCCCTTTTTGTTATAACCCAGGCGAAGCTTGGGGACACAAATGATTCAACATTATCAGTCACAGAAACATTTTTAGCATGATTTTAGATTACCAGTTTCATTTTATGTACTATAAGGCACAGTCCCCCCCTGCCAAATTTAGGAGGAAAATGGGGGTGTGTCTTATAGTCTGAATGTAGCTTACCTGGCTGTTTACATTTACTTCGTGAAATATTATGTTATTTATGTTATTAAATATTTTACCACATTTTTGCCTCAAAATTGTTTTTCCTATTTCCTCCTCTAAAACCTGGGTGCGTCTTACGATCTGGTGCTTCCTGTAGTCTGAAAAAATATGGTACTCTAATATTTACTTAATGGTGAGAATCTACACCAGTGAACTTAATACTGTGAACTCACAGGAAAGGAGTGTTTACTCTCTTAACGGGCGTTCTTGTCCAAAAGCACCATGTTCTGGCTCAATGACTTGGTCCCCTCTTGCCGACTCATTTCCGTAGCTGCTGTCTTCTCTCTGCTCCCTGCATCCTGCTCAGGAATGCAGTGCCTTCCCTTGTTACTCCCCAAGTAAAGTTTGAGGGGTCATGGAGAAGTGCAGTACTGAACAGAAACCACTTCAGCTTGAATATTACAGATCATTATCATAGTTTCTGAGCCATCTCACAGTAGAAACTATGTCTTAGTAACTTTCCTCACTCTCCTTAAACTGACCTTTCAAAGGTGCTCTTGTAAGCCCCTCTTAAGGACTCCCAGGAAACTCTCCCATCACATCTCTCACAGGCAGTGAATGTCCCCCAAAATGGGCCAAGCCTGATGACCCTAACTCACTATTCCCTAAAGAGATGTCTGAGAAATACTTTCCTTCAGTGAAAACCCTGAGGTGGCACACTGGATGAGGATGGCCCGTGAACCAAGGATCTCAGTTATGAAAAGCAGGGCAAACTTATCCTCGCCTGTTCTTACACATCATTTCAGTGGACAGAGGGGCTTGCTCTCTCCTGACAACCTTTGCTAAACTGTGAACATATTCACTGTGTCCTCTCTAGGAACTAAAGAAAAACTGAGGGAGAAAAATATCTCTTAGTGTGTTATCCAGAGACATTTTGTACATTCTTTGCCTCAGACTTTTCCATCCAGACCAGCCTTTATTAGGAAAATTGCTGAAACACAGAAGAATGTAAGAAAAACCAGACATTTCATATGACGTATTTGCTGCCAAGTTCCTGTATCTGTTAGTTGCCTGGGTTAATATGTAAATGACACTGGAGGAACCAATGGAGTAATGTGATTTATCTTCTCTTTCCCTTTTTTTAAAACATAAAATTCTCCTCTATGTCTCAGCCTTAGTTTAGAAATTAAGTGGATATGAAAAATTGCTTTTCTCAGTTTCCTGTCTTATGAATTGTTCTCTTCATTGTAGGATCTTACACGTTCGTTCCGTGGCTTCTCAGCTTTAAAAGAGGAAGAGCCCTAGAAGAAAAAGAAAATAAAATATTGGTCAAAGAAACCGGTTACTTTTTTATATATGGTCAGGTCAGTTCCATCTCCATTCTGCTGTCACAGTCCAGTGCTTCCTGTTTTGTGCTCACTTCTGACTGAGTTCTTTGGTTTATTTCTCAGGTTTTATACACCGATAGCACCTTTGCCATGGGACACCTAATACAGAGGAAAAAAGTCCATGTCTTTGGAAATGAATTGAGTCTGGTGACTTTGTTCCGATGTATTCAAAATATGCCTGAAACACTACCCAATAATTCCTGTTATTCAGCTGGTAAATAATAGTTCTCTTTAAATAGAAAGATATTCCTCAATATACTGTCTGGATTTTATTATCTTGAACGACAAGCTAGTCTGTTTTAATTGAGGCAGATAAAATCATTAGTAATAGTTTTATAATTTTTATATACATTTAGAAAGGGCAGTAACTCCATAGAAATCAACACTGAGAACAATTATAAGCTTTATTTTCTTTTTTTTTTTAGATTTTATTTATTTATTTTTAGAGAGAGAGGAAGGGAAGAAGAAAGAGAGGGAGAGAAACATCAATGTGTGGTTGCCTCTCACATGCCCCCTACTGGGGATCTGGCCTGAAACCCAGGCATGTGGCCTGACTGGGAATCGAACTTTTGGTTTACAGGCTGGCACTCAATCCACTGAGCCACACCAGCCAGGGCAGCTTTATCTTCTTTAACCTCTAATAACAATAACAATAATAGAAGAATAAGAGAATGATTACAGTGTGCCAGGCACCCTTGTCTGCATTTTATTCTTGTTCATTTAATCCTCCTGTTTAAGAGAGGTGGAATCCGAGGCACAGAGCTACGGTAACACATGTCGCCTTAGGCTGCACAGCTACCACGTTCCAGAACTTGGCTCAAACCATCCAGTTTGACTCCAGAGTGTGAGCTACCAAAAACCTTCTTTACATCTATGGGTAAAATTCCCTCGGCTGATTCAAGGGTCAGGTCACACTGCCCAGTGGCTTCTCTCTCACTTTCATACAAGTAGCATCTGGTATAATGGACACCAGACAGGTGACTTTGGGGTGTGAAAGTGTGGGAGTGCACAGGCATTTCAACTCCGGGGCAGTAAAGATACGGAAAGAAAGAGAATGGGTGGGCTTTGTTCATTTCAGGTCTGTGTTGGCCACATTGCCAAGATAGCCGTTTTTTTTTTCCTGTTTGTTTGTTTGTTTTGGGGGTAATTCCAAATTAATCAAGTCTGGTATTAGGAAAAATAAAGAATATTTGCCTTAACACATTTATTCCTCTCTGGTGATTTTGACAAATCCATTTAGAACCCTGAACAATGTCTTCAGGCCCAGTTACTGTGAAATGGCTGTATGAAACCTAGGATTGGAGATGAGCTGCTCAGTGTGAACTCCCGTGTTTCGAAGGTGTTTATTAACAAATGCACAGTGAATCAGAAAGAACGGGAAATAGCACATAATGATAGGGATGATTGTCATCCTGGATCTGAGGCCATGAAAAGCTTTAACACGGTGATGGAGAAATTTGTTACAATGGAAATTTCCTAACTTTCATAAAAAACTGCTTCCTTGCACCCAGTGGTCACTAGTATTTCAGTGCTGTAAAATATTTGTAAATGAGGCTATGCCAATCTGCTATTTATTTATATTCCTTAGTACTTATACCTACAACAGACTTTCAGCTTTTCTAATAATCTGCTCCTCTAACATTTACTTTCTCGACCAGATTTCCTAGATGCCTTCCTTTTCAAGAATAAACAACTTGACCTTAAAGATATTTCTCAGTGCTAATAGCTTAGTATTATATATGAGAAGCATTCTGTGTGAAATTTTAGGTTTGCAATTTTTATCTGTTCTGGGGCGAATTTGTTTAGAACCATTAACGACACATTACTGTCTAAGTGTATAGAGCTCTTCCATAATAACCAGGGAAGAATTAAAATGGTCCTTTCAAGGAACCCAACATAATACCAAAGAACCTCTTTTCTACAAAGGGCAGAATTTTATTCATTATTTTATTAACAAATTAAATGTGTTTATTCTAGAAAAAGTTAGATTGGTATAAGCTCAAAGAATTGAAATAGCCAATAACTCAGTGTCAGAATTTTAAAGAGAACCTACTTTAAAAAGTGGTTGGTTCTTGCGGTTAAGTTGTGTAGATACATACAGAAACATTCAAATGGTATGTCTACAATTTGTTCAAATTATAGATGAAACAAGATTGTCATTGGGTTAATAATTTTTGTGACTGAGTAATGAGTATGTGGAGTTTACATTATTCTCTCTATTTTAGAAAACTTTTAAAACTTTCTTAAATAAAAAATAAAAAACAAAACATGTTGGTGAGAGAGGTTACTCCCACTTTATTTTGAGAGTTACTATTACTTAATGCTTTGTGATCTATAGCCTTTGTCAAAATATTAAATTGTCTTCAATCTCTGTGATAGTGACTAATGTAGTCAACAAATTACAATCTTTTTTTGCTATTTAGTCATTAAATGTTTTGCCAATCCTAGAAAATGTACACATTCCCCTTAACAATACATAAACTATGTTTTTTTTTTGTTTGTTTGTTGCTTGTCTTGGTCCATTACAAAAAATAAGAACCTTGGTGACAAAATATTGTCACACTTTTCCTCGTGTGTCTAGAAAGGTGTCTGATACACCATATCTCTTCAGTACGTGAACAGTGACTAACTGGTGCCCAAGGAGATCGGGTTCTCTGGGCTCCGTGATAGGATAGGTATTAATATAGGTGTGTTCATGTAAGTACGTTTTCACTGTATGCTAACAAAACAATGCAACTACTTTTTAAAATATTCATGAAAAGCGTTGGCAATTTAGATACTATTTTGTTTGTTAGTTTCTTCTTCCCTTGCTTCTCCTCTTTTCCTTCATATAGATTTTTTTAATGGGGTCAGAAATTACCTGATACACTGAGTGTAGTTCTTGAATTATGTTTTACATTCCTGAATCATAAAATATGTCATTATATTTAGGCACCTACAGTATATTGTTTAGTTTTAATAAGCTAATTATTTTGGTTATTAAGACAGATATAGTCATTTAAGGAAACAAAACATAGGAGGCCATAAAAAGGGATCCAAATGACTCCTAATCCCATAGTCTTGTCTCTAGAGAAACACTATAACAGATGTGCTCTGTTAATAGATGGTGTTTTGTATTTTACTTTTAATCTATACATTTTATATTCAGATTTAAAAGTATGTATGTGTGTGTATTTTTATTTAATATTATCAAAAGTTTCTCTTGTCAATAAAATGAAACAAACTATTTTTAACTATATACTGTTCCATCAAGGGATGCACTATGATTTACTTCACAGTTTTTCTTAAACATTCGGTTCCTGTTTAAACTCTCCATTTTGTAAGCAATAGGTGATAAATACATTTGCCTCTGCTGTAACTCCTTTTGTTTATTTACTTTAACTTTTTTTTTAGGCTAGTAGAATAGTAACTGGTTTAGAAGTCCACTGGTATAATTTGAAGTATGAATGCCTACGTTAACACTTTTTTCCAAAACAAAATCATTTTATTTTATATTCCTTTTTCTTCTTTTCCGTTGTACAACCACTTAAAGTTCTTGTAAACCATTCTTTTCCAGGCATTGCAAAGCTGGAAGAAGGAGATGAACTTCAACTTGCAATACCACGTGAAGATGCTAAAATCTCACAGGATGGAGATGGCACTTTTTTTGGTGCCTTGAAACTTCTGTGACCTGCTTACACCTTGTTTATAGCCATGTTCCTCCCATTCTATGTTCCCCTAAGGAGAAAACACTTAACTGGACGTATCAAAAGGAAAAAAAAAGTAGTTATCATAGCCTTTTCTGTGAGCTATTTGGTTTGGTTTGCTGAAACTAGACCAAACAGGAAATTTTAACAGACAACCACAGCCAAAGGGTGTCATGTGGTTTACAAGAAATAGAGCTCATTTAAGGAAAGATAGAATTAAAAAGACTTTGGCACTATAATGCCATGTTGAACAACTTAGTCATAGTTTCTTGTCTTGGAGGAAGCACAGGGTTCAAAGGGGCAGAAATGATTTGTTCAAAAACGGTGTTCCACTGTTTACTGTGAAACAAGTGCCGTATCTGTGGGACAGTAAGACCTTTGGGGTCTCAGGTTCATCCTCTCCTTTTGTGCGAAGTACACCCCTCTCCTTCTTCACTTAACATTCCAGATGGTAAAAAGAAAACAAATACAGAAATTTTGCATTCACTACATGAAAAAGTATTTAAAAGCCTAAATTTATACATCATGTTAAATAATTAGACTCAAGATATAGGCTACTTAAGTCTTTTGGGTTTATTTCAAGTGTGCAATTTTTATCTCTAATATTATATATTACCTGGTGGAAAACTTCCACACAGTTTTCATAGAAGGGAAGTAATTCTCTCATGTGTCTGCACTCATGTGTGTTTTTTGTATCTAATTTCAGTTACTTCAGAAATTTAATGTAGGGTAATTTCAATTTGTGCATGTAAGCATTGATTGAAAAATTAATTATAACTTCTTATATAAAAATAAAATCGACAATAGAAGTTAATGAATACTTTTTAATAATGTAATATAATTTCCCTTTATTTCTGTTCTTCTGTTTTAAAGTGCTGCTACTGTAGTTCACATATCCCAGCCTTTAAAAAATAGTTATTATTATCTTTATCAAAGTTGAGGTTTAATTAAAGTTATTGGTGTCCTAAAATACATTGTATGCCATATACTGTTATAAAGATTACCATATGTCAGAAGACATCATCCTAATTTTCATTTTATAAAGAACCATATGTGAGAATGCTATAATACTTACCTTTATTACATCAATTTCCCTTTCTTACCTTTTTTCAAATATCATCAGTTTAAAGAGTTTGCACTTCATTAAACAGTTTACTTCATTAATTTAAACAGTAGCTAGAAAAATAGACCCTGGTCACCATTAATTTTCTGCAGTCTATATTAAAATATTTTTTTTTCAAGATTTTATTTATTTACTTTTGGAGAGAGGAGAAGGGAGGGAGAAAGAGAGGGAGAGAGACAGCAATGTGTGGTTGCCTCTCACTGGGGACCTGGCCCGCAACCCAGGCATGTGCCCTGACTGGGAATCCAGCTGGGACCCTTTGACTCCCAGCCCGCGCTCAATCCACTGAGCTACACCAGCCAGGGCTATATTAAAATATTTTTTAATTTAAATTTTATTTTTATATTTTTTGCAAATTTTTAAAAATTGTATTTTACCATTACCATTTTTCCCTCCTGTACACTTTTACCTTCACCCACTGCTCTCCCCCCCACAGTAACCACACAAAGATATACTTTGCAAAACAAAAGGAATAATTTGTATTTTTTTGTATAAAATTAAACTTTTTGTAAAACTGATATCTATAATTTTTGCTTTTTGTTTAAAATCTATTTCACAAGTTATTTTGTTTCACAATATTATAATTAAAAACAATGATAGGTAGGAGTTTTACTACCAGAAGGAGGTTGGTAATTTTTTTAGTATTGCTGCTAACTTGGGTTGCCTAATAAAAATATTTGGAGCCTTTTGCTTCATTTTTTGTTGAGTTTATCTAATACCACTCATGTTTTGGTTTCTCTCCATGTAAATACTAAGTGTCATTTTTAAAAATTAGGTGTATAACTGTAAAACATTATAAAGTAATGCATGTAGGGTATGATAATAAAGTATTTGAAATCATGAATATTTTACATTATTTCCAAAAGGATTTGTACATATCAATTATATATATATATATTTATATACATAATACTTCTTAGAGAATAATCTTAAAAAGACGATACTGCATTATAATAAGCTTGCGCACTAAGCTATTAAAATTTGCAGCTTGCATCATTATTCTTCATAAATGACCCAGCATATTTTGTCAGTAGACATAGAATTTGGCCACATAAGATATTCTTAAATCTCTTTTTTACTTTTGGTTTAAACCAGTGTTAAAATGCGCACCCTACCTTCCTCGCATGTGAAATTGTAAGGTGCGTTAGATTTTGGTTGAGGCAAAGCTTATTTAATCACGAAACGGAATTGCAATTAGGTGTGTATGGGGACCCAACTGCAACAGTGGTTGCCGAGTTCCCACTTCTTTAACCTTCCTCCAATTTATTTTAGGGGAAAAAGCTGTTATACTGAGATTACCTACAAAGGTGTGTGGGTCCAGTCCAGACCCTCTTATGTCTTAAATCTGAAACCGGGAGTTCTGATGATGAATACCTTACTCGAAGGTATTAAATTTTCCCTTGTATGGGAACTACACTGGTTAGCACACCATCCAGAGTAAAATAATGTGCAGCCTCAGTGGCACCTGGAGAAATTGGCTGCACTCTGTAAGTCATTGTGCAGGAGAAGGTCCTTTCATTGTGGCTTATTATGGATGCATCAATTTATTCATAGAAGAATTTAATAAATTGTTGTGAAATTTGAATTATGACTTAGAAAATGTTACCTGTTGTCTGTCTGGCCCTGTGCTAGGATCCTGGGAATTATAAAATACCGCTTAATGCTGATTATCTGCAGGCACATTCACTTTTCAAAATTAATGTAAATGTGTATAAATTTCATTAACTTCTACAAACTAATCATGATTAAAAAGGGAGTCCAAGACCTCTAGCCTTGCTTGTATCCGAGCAGCTTCTCCTTTCAGGTGTCTCTTCTGGGGGCCAGGCCTAGGGGTGAAGGGCTGGTGTGGGGCACCCAGCAGCTCCAGACTCTGGGGATGTCCCTGCTGAGCCACATCCAGACCATCAAGAAGGGAATGCAGTTTTCTTTTAAGCTCAGTTTGAGTCTGTCTTTGATTTCCTCATCTTCATCATAGCCATCATCCAAGTGGACTAAGCCTTTTGTCATTTACAAGACAATGAAGTGAAATTATGTTTAAGATCACTTTAAAAATAAAGATAAAATTATAGAAGTAGTTAACAATACAGTAGGAGTATAGAGTTGTTGCTTATTTAGATTTAGTTTACAATCTTAGGCTTGTATGGTCCTTACCAATACTTAGAATGATACATTTAGAATATACAGCATTTTGTGCACACAGTTGTGTGCACATAAAAAGATTTTTGGCTTTGGTTTTGTTTTCAGGTCCTGCTACAGACACATGCTGTGTTTAAAACTAATCACAAAATTCAGAACTTATGTGCTGAGATTTGAGTGAGTAGCTCTGTGTGATGAACACATTTGATATGGTGTTATGACACTGAACTCTCAATTGATCACCCAGTCGCTAATTAATTTGTCATTTTTGAGGACTAAACAAGTGAGATCAACAATATAAAAACAATGACATACCTGGTATGCAGCTGTCCAAGTCGATTAATTTCTGTGTCTCACATTGTCCATCTACATAAAAGTAGCATTTTTTCACAAATAAATGGATAAAATTATGAAATCCATTTTAGCCTATTTAGAGGTAATCATTGGTGGTATCATTATCTTTAGGCCTGTGTGTGTGTGTGTGTGTGTGTGTGTATGTGTGTATTTAAAGATTTATTTTTTGGAGAGGGGATGGAAGGAAGAAAAAGGGTGAGAGAAACATCGACGTGAGGGAGAAACATCACTTGGTTGCCTCTTATACACTCCCTGGCAGAGGACCAAACCTGCAACTTGGGAATGTGCCCTGACCAGGATTTGAACAGGCGACCTTTCACTTTGCGGAAGAATGCCCAACTAACTGAGCCACACCTGTCAGGGCCAGGCTTGTGTTTATAGTGATAGATATATTTCAAATCTTTTTTTACAAAACCAATTCTGTTGTGTGTGATTTTTTAAACTTCGATAAAAACTAATAGCAGGCCAAACACCTCCTCAAAAACGATTAATGAGGTGGTAAAATTTCATGAGGAGAAGGATCTGCAATGACCATAAATGTGGTCACTGAGTGTAACTATCACTGTAAGCGATCTCTTATCACATCTTAGCCTGACCCTAGTCTCCAGTTATCAGAGGGTGAAAAAGAGGATTCTTGTGAATTATCATCATCCAAGATTATGTGATGGTGATGAATGAACAAATAACTGGAAAAATTAAGTATGAGGAAAGGCAGGATATTCTTCACCATTGAGGTCACAGATTCACCTTGCTTTAAATGTTTTGAACTTCTGACTTCATTTAGAGATAATTTCAGGCTTATAGAAAAAAGAGTACAAGGGTATCTCTTACACATTCACTTTTATTCTGAAAATGGTAGCATCTTACAGAAGTAGAATCAAAATCAGGACAGTACCTTTGATACAACATGGTCTTAAATGTAAATAATCATCCCTGTCCTTGATATCCACTATAACCACACACACACTACAATTTTAAAGGAGTATTTGAAGATGGGACAGGCCTCTTGGACATTCTACCTATGCAGCAGCATGGGGCCCCACACTCTGGAGGCCCTGTTCTCAGTTTACTCCCCTGCTGTTGTCATTTTGAAATTCACAATTTTTCAACAAGGGGCTCATAAATTATGAAGTGGTCCTGCTTGAAGGTATTAGAAGATGTAGAGGGTGGTAGTTAGCAGTACATCCCTCAGGCCACACCCCTGGAATTCAATTCCCAGTGCAGCTGTTTACGAGTTTTATGATTTGGGGTACGAAGATAATAGTACTGATAAACTCGTGGAATTGCTATCAGAAAAAAATTAACTGGTATAATGCCTGGCACATTACAAATGCTAAATGCTTTTGCTTAAAAGACAGGCATACCCATATCCTCAAACACGCAGAAGAAGAGGTATTTGGGAACTCAAAAGAATGAGAGACATGCACTGTTTGGTTTTATTTTTGCAAAAGATATGAAAGCTGAATTGGCAGGAAACTGAGGAATACCCTGTTGGGTTGCTTGGTTTTAAGATATCTTGAATAGATCAGAAAAAAGAAGAAAAGGAAAGAAAGGCAAAGGAAAAAGAAAAAGAAAAGAAAAAGCAGCCCCTTAAGATTAGGAACACCACTCAGGTCCTTCTTCATTCAGGTCACTCCTGCTACCCAGCAGTGCAAACGAGAAAGGAAAAGAGCTCTGACTGCCTCCAGCCCTGGAAGCAAAGTGTTTCCAAAATTTAGGAGGCAAGTGAGGTAAGAACATCAGTGTGAGAGCTGAAGGACATCCTAAATTTTAACTGATAAGACTGACATGGAAACAGATTCAGGAGATCAGATGGCGGTGGCAAGAAAACAGTAAGAGGGAATTTACTGATGAAAAAGATGAAAAAGAAAATGCTCACAGGGACGATCCCTTCCTAGGCCAAGGGGTCTCCATATGCAACCAGCCTGCAGGAGTGAGCTGGGGACAAACTGGGTAGAAGGTGGGGGGTTGGGAGGCTATGCCCGGCCTCCCCTCTAATGCTGAGAAATGATCCTCCTGATCCTCCTACGGTGTCTCAACAGGGAGAGAGCATATAGCTGGGGTCCCTGGTCACACACTGGAATAGGAGCCACACTCAGTATGGACAGGATGGTGTGGGTACAGAGTCATTCACATGGGAACAAAATCACAGCCACATTTTTATTTGCATTTCAGATAAATCTATTGCATAATACATGGCATTTGGCTGCTTTGGATGTCAAGAAAATTTGATTAATTTTTTTCTGAAGTGTAAACTTCAGAGTCGACAGGGCTGCCAGATTAGAGTCCAAAAGCTGCAGTTTAAATGAACTAGACATTTCTAAACAGCATCCTGCCTGCTGAAAAATCTCTGCCGCATTGAAAGGTTGTCATCCAGCCTCGGAGTAAACCCCTCCAGAGCAGATAGCCTACTTTAGTGGTGAATCCACGTCTCCTGCAGGTAATGGGGGTGTGAGCTGTGCATTGAGGGGCTGTCTTTACCACATTCCAGAAGAGGAAATTTGCTCTTACCACAAATTCCTTTTAACCCACATTATCTGAGTGGACACATCACCAGGAGGTAATGTCCAGCCACCTGAATGGGTTGGGAAAGCTCATTTTCATTTATGAAACTTACAAGTAATTGGAGTTCCAGCGGTTGCCTGAGTGTTAACTTGGGGAATGAATGGTCCACATCATCTCCAGAGAGGTTGCTCCGGCCGCTCACCCTCTCAGGAGCAGGGCTGGGCCTTTCTGGCCCCCTCTCCTTCCCCCATGACGCTTTGCCTTTTTCTTTGCCCTTCTCTCTCCTAAGCTCCAAGGGCCTTTCTTCTGCCCCAGTAACTTGGTTCCTGAGCCTATGCAGCCCAGCTGGCTCCTTCCTACCACTTCTGTAACCTTGTCAACAAACTTTCTCTTACGATTTGAAAAGAAGGAAAGGTTGGTCGCCTGCCTTTGCATGTGTGGTGAAAGAGACTCTGAGCTCCCCAATACATTACCTGATAACGAAAAATATGGAAACCGCCAAGTAATGAAGACTAAAGAAGATAGAAATTTCAATGCAAGAGGACTAAATGAATAAAGAACTCCCTCCCCCAAAGAAATTTTTTAAGTAGAGAGGAAGAGGAAGAAAAAATCAGAAAGGGAAAACATGAGGAAGTAAGGGAGGAAAAAAAACATTTTCAATATTTAAAAGCTACAACATGCTAGAGGATAAAATTAGAATCAATGTATAGAGCATTTTTTATGTTTTAAATAAGATAAATGGAGGGTTAACATCAGGGAGGGGTAGAGGAAGGATAGGGGAAAAGGTACAAGGAATAAGAAGCATAACTGGTAGATATAAAATAGACAGGAGGAGGTTAAGAATAGTATAGGAAATGGAGAAGCCAAAGAACTTACATGTACAGCCCATGGACATGAACTAAGAGGAGAGGGAATGCTGGGGCGGGGGGTGGGGAGTGCAGGGCAGAGGGGAATAAAGGGGAGAAAAAAATGGGACAACTGTAATAGCACAATCAATAAAATATACTTTAAAAATAAATAAATAACCTCATTAAGATGCAAATTACATACTATGAAATTTACCCATTTAAAGTGTAAAATTGAATGGTTTTTAAAATAAATTTGAAGAGTTGTGCAGAAAGTTACAGAATTTAATTTAAAAAATTAGGAATCTGAAATTACAGTCCTAGCAAGGAACGGAGGATATTTAGAAGAAGATTAAAAAGAAAAAGCACTGTTTTTGAGAAAAATATTTTAAAGGCCCTTTTTATTTTAGAGCAGATTTAGATTTGCAATAGGTTACAGATTGTACAAAGAGTTTTGTATGCCCCTCACCCCGCTGCCCCCATTGTCAACATCCTACATCACTGACATTACATTGTCACGACCCCCAAAAGAAAACTGGTACATCACTGTTAACTGAACTCTGCACTTTATTAGTATTGCTCAGGTTTTCCCACTACTGTCCTTTGTCTTTGTCAGGCTACTCGCTTGCATTTAGTTGTCACATCTCTTTCTCCTCTTCTGCTCTGTGACAGTTTATCAGACATTTTGTTTTTATGGCCCTGGCAGTTCTGAGAAGTATTGAGCAGGTGTTTGGTAGGTTGCCCCTCAGTCTGGGTTTACCTGGTATTTTTCTCATGCTTAGAATGGAGTTATTATGCTTTTGGGCAAGAATTCCAAAGAGATGAAGTGCCCTTTTTATCACATCAAATCAGACATACATAATCATCTGGACAGGTGGTGTTTTCAAAGTTCCTAAGAAATCACTTTTAAAATCACATGTTTTTGTAGTAATTATATGATTTAACAGCACATGCTACATTAATTTGGAAACAAACCCACAAAATGTTCAGCTTGGGCAACATAGCAACGCCCTGCCTTTGCCTCCGTGAGGTGTTGTATGCGTGTGTGACCACTAGAGAGAAGCACTGGAACAACTAAAATGAGCTGTCAACGTTATTCTTACGGGCAATTAAGTGCATAGAGAAATACTCAAAATGATAAAACCAGACCTGGAAGAACATTAAAAGACTAACCAGACCCTTTTAGTGTTTCCTCCGATCATATTTGACTTCTAGTGAAGGTTGCAATATCACAGTGCTTACTCTGTTCTGATGGAAGTTGATTCCTGTTGACTTGTACTAAGTGGTTTACAAACCTGGAAACTCTGGCAAGTTCATATTCCCCAAAAGTTGGGGGCAAAGGGAAGAAACGATGGCAGGGAGAGACTGGAGAAGGGGAGATTGAAGGACACGCTGTGTCTTATTTTGGTTCAGGCTTTATAGAAATATCTTCTCATCTCTGGTTTTTTACCAGCAAATGGCTAGTGATACAATATAATCTGATACCGGTACATAGAGCATATTGTCTAATCCTGTTTAATTTTTTAACTATTTACATATTGTTGTACTGAACTGATTTTGCATTCATTATCTAATTTTTAATTAAAAAATTAATAGACCATTTTTAGAGAAGTTTTAAATTTACAGAAAAATTGAAGAGAAAGCATAGACTTCCCATAGTAGCCAACCAATGCAACCCCAGGTGCCCCATTATTAACGTATTAGTGTGGTAGATTTGCTATAATTAATAAACTGATCTTGAAAAATGATTATTAACTAAAGTCCATAGTTTTCATTAGGGTTCATTCTCGATATTGCCCATTCTATGTACCTACCAGTCTCATTCGGAAGAGTGTCACTGCTCCAAAAATCCTCTGTGCTTCACTTACTCATCCCTCTCCACTCCAAACCCCTGACAACCTGCATAGTTGTGCCTTTGCCCGGACGTCATATAGCTGGGATTATACAGTGCAGAGATTGGCTTCTTTCACTTTCAATATGACTTCAGTTTCCTCCACGTCTTTTTGCAATTTGATGCCTCATTTCTTTTTCCTGCTGTATAATATTCCATTGTGTAAGTGATTCATAGTTTGTTTATCTGTTTGCCTATGGAAGGATATTCGAGTTGCTTCCAAATGTTGGCAATTATGCAAAGAATTGCTATAAACATTTGTGTGCAGATTTTTGAGTGGACACACATTTTCAACTCGTTTGGGTCAATATCAATAAGCATAATTGCTGGACTAGTTTTGTAAGTAACTGCCAAACTCTCTTCCAAAGTGGCTGCACCATTTGCATCCCATCAGCAGTGAATGAGAGTTCCCGTTACTCTACATCCCTGTCAGTACTTGGTGTTGTCAGCGTGTCAGATTTTAGCCATTTAATGGATGAGTAGAATTGTCTCATTGTTCTTTTAATTTGCATTTCCCTCAAAACTTACGATGTTGAGCATCTTTCCCATGCTCCTTTGCCATCTATATATCGTCTTCTTCGGTGAACTGTTTGCTCACATCTTTTACCCACTTTGTAGTTGGTGTTTTTATTTTCTTATTTCTGAGTTTTAAGAGTTCATTGCATATGTTTGATATGTCTTTATAGGAATATGTGTTTTACAAAGATTTTGTACTCTGTGATTTCTTTGCATTCTCTTAAAAATAAATTATTTTTTTGCGCCCTGGTTGGTGTAGCTCCGTGGATTGAGCATGGGCTGCAAACCAAAGCGTCGCCGGTTCAGTTCCCAGTCAGGGCACATGCCTGTGGTTGCAGGCCAGGTCCCCAGTGGGGGCCACATGAGAAGCAACTACGAATTGATGTTTCTCTCCCTCTCTTTCTCCCTCCTTTCCCTTCTGTCTAAAAATAAATAAAATCTTAAAAAAGAAATAAATAAATAATTTTTTGCAACAACTCTACGATGTAGGTATATTATTAACTCTATTTCAGTGATAAGGAAATGGGGCCGTGGAGGTATTATGTACCCCATCCGAGGTCTCAAACACTGGAGTGCAGTGTCTGTGGAATGTGCACCTGATGAGTGCAGTCAACCGAGCTCGCTGCTTCTTCACTCCTGTGTTCAGTGCTCATGAGCTTGGCGCCATGGGCCATTTCTGCTCAACTGAGGTGAATAATGATGCTGAGGCCCTGGTATCGGTCCTTTCTCCATTTACATTACTCCCAATGCTAGTGCTTAGAAATGATCTAGCAATAGTGTTTAAAATTAATTTTAAATACTGTAAAATCAAATCCAGCCTTGAAAAGTTTACATTTAGACCAAAACCAGGAAGTTTTTCAGTGTCATAGAATAATGAAATGACATAAAAATCCACTATAACTTAAACAAGGGGTTGTTAGTCTTTTCCTTGGTGGAAATAAAAGTGAGACTTCAGGACTCAGGGCATGGAATCAACTACCCTTATTTTTAATCACTTTGGCCTGGGAATTTTCTAGGAACAGAGCTACGAAATCCATATAATCCAAAGACATACACGTAAAAAAGATGGGTAAGTAACTTTGTGAGTGCATTGTGTCAGTAAACAAACAAACAAATAAAAACAGGGGGGAGGAGGTTCTATGGAAAGTAACCTCACAGACTGATGGGATTATAAATTCCTAACTGGGCAGGTCATGGTGGGTGGTCTCGGTCCAGGCCTACAACTTCTTCAGTTTTCATCTTTGCCTTAAGCAAGCCCTATCCATTGTTTCTGTGCATCTAGGTAACACACCTTGGAAAAGCCATCTTTTAGACCCCTCAGAAGCAAAATTACCTTAAAAAGAACACATAATCTTGTTAACTGTCCTGTAATTCAATACCCAAGTTGCTAGTCCACCCACCTCCATTTAATCTTCCTTATGTTCCCTCTTTAAATTCAAACACGTAAAGGAACTGCAAAAACTTATTTTGGGGAGCATTTGAGCTCCTCCTCTTGGCATTTGTTTGTCAGGGTGGCTCAAATAAACTGTTTTTTTTATTCTTAATAAAGTAATATTTATTTATTTTTTTTATTGTTGTCCAATTACAGTTGTCCTAATTTTTCCCATGGTTCTCCCTGCCCCGCCCACTCACCCCCTCAGTCAATCCCCACCCTGTGTCCATTACCATGGGTCCTTTGTGCATATTTCTTGACTAGACCCTTCCCCTTCTATAAAAGTTCTCTACAGGTTTGGATATTTCTTACATCCACATAAGGCATATTATTTCAAGCAGTTTAATGACAAAAGATAGCTTTTCAAGCAATTTGGTAATGAAAGGGAAGGAGAGCAGTAGCTATGGGTGGAGGGAACCCGGGACTTGCACACAGGCTGAAACCCTGGGTGGGAAGAAGTGGCAAGTAACAGTGGATTCTTGAGATGATTCTGGAGACGGTCAGAGGGTGTGGGATCCAGTATGCATGCAAGGAGATGGCCTTAGATATTATTCATCTGAGGCAGGCTAGAATAATCTAAAGAGAGAGGATGCAAGAAGAAAGAGGAAAAGGACATTATGCCTGAGAGACTTTATTTTCCTTGTAAAGTAAGAGATGAATTTACTTGGCTGCGCAGTGTGCGGGACTCATGGTAAAAGGGTCTCCTCCTTGGCCCTTTCCTCACAGTCTGTGCTCGGATCTGTTCTGCTGTCTAAAAACAGCCTGGCCCATCACCATCACTACCTGGCTCCTGTTACTGGCAATGGGTCTCTTCTCCCTTCTTCACTCTCACTCTCCATCCTCCCTCCTGCGACACAGGTGTGTGTGTGGACTGAGGGTGGGGTGTAGATTCCATTGCTTTTTCAAGCATCTTCTCCCATCAAATCAATGTAAATACTTAGATGGCCTTCTTTGTTAAAGGACTTACTTAGTGGCTCTTCTTCCAAACAGTTTAATAAAGACAACAATAAGATCGGTTTTAATAAGTGATTTAATTAACTGTTTTCAGTACTATCCACAATGACGTGGAGAAATGGTGGGAGAGTAGGTTGGTCCTTCCTCAACCAATCCTGACACCCCCACCCCACATTCAAACACCCTTACTCTCTTGTCTGGGAGCGGCACAGGAGTCTGGGAGACACTCAGCTGTTCGCAGCCTCATTGTCTTCCCTACAACAAAACATTTTCTTTAAACTGAATACTTGCAAGTCCTATTGAAGTTCCTGATACGAAGCTCCATTCAAGCTTAAATGATCGTAACCTTCATATTTGTTCCACAAACCAAACCAATTCAATTCATGGTAGAGAATGCATCCACATTCCTATTTCTTCTTATTTCTAATTAGCTTTTGAGTTTAATCATGAATTAAGTTTAATAGACCCTAAACTAGAAGTAGTCTCATTGAATTTCACTTACTTTTGTTTGAACTGGATAAGCCATGCATCACTAAGAGTAAATGAATTAATCTGTATTGTGAATTGTATTAATAATATACCATAAAATACTAGAATTTTAATGACTGTGCTACTAATATCTAGATATATAATAATTTTAATGACTGTATTCTTCATAGTTTTCTTCGAGTTCCAAATCATCGATTTTCTTTTAAGTGAATGCACCAGACCAAAACAATGTAACCCAGGGCATCTATAATATTTCAAGGACCATACACATTTTACTCTAAGAAAACCTGTGGTAAATCTTCACCCACACACGTTTCTTTGAACCTACAAGCTGTGGATGAGTAACTGTGGTGTGGTGCAGACGTGTATCTGAAACGGCAGTTCAGGTGGCACCACTGCTGTTTTGCCTAATTAGAAATTGAATATAAGTACGCTTGTTTATCTAGAAATTCACTTTATTTGCCATGAGCATTTAAATCTTTCTCTCCCCTTGGAGTTGCTTAAGCATTCCTCTGAAATAACTCAGAGCTTTATTTTTATATATCTTATATATCTTACCACACTACCTAGAAAAGCTGGCTTGTATTGTGACAAAGGCATGAGACCTTGAATCCAAAGGCACCGGACTGAGTTCCAACCATGTTTATTTTAGAGATGCATTCTTGAGCATGCTAGATAGACTCCCATGAGTCTGTTTCCTGATCTGTGAGACAGGGATAGTAATCTGTACAGAGTTGATGTGGGAATCAGAAATGAGTTTAAAAAGCATGGAGCTCAGGTCCTGCCCCTGTGGCTGTGTTAATTATCCACATCTGTGTGTCTCTGTCAGCAGGCTGATGCTGATCAGGCCAAAGGCAGTCTCTGTCTTACTCACTTTTCCATCCCCGTTGTTTAGCACAGAGTTTTGCTCACAAAGGGTATCAGTTTATGTTTCTCGATTGAGCAAATTATTTCTTAAAGGAATGAAGCTCTCATAAACTGTAACTTAAGGAAATCTGGCAAGCTGTGCAGTTTTCTCTTTCTTGCCCTATATCAATTTCTCTCCATATATTATGCCAGTGTGTAAAGAAACAGAGGCTCATTCATTATGCACTATGTAAGGTCTTACCTAGAGAGGAAAGTATTTTTCACATTCCAGGTCAATAGAATTGAAACGCCCACAAAGAACTGAAGTATTCCCTGTCGTTTCCCATGGACACAACCTCTGCTGTCACCACAGCAGTTCAATAGCGCTTCTTGTCAATAAGCTAATAATCAAAATGACTCCAGATAAGTACAATTCAGATAACAGAAATCTGATGTAAAGGTGATATTGTTTTCATTCCTTAGGGTTAAGTAATCTTTGTGAGAGATTATGATTTCAATTTAAAAATGTGTTACTTATTTTCTAATATCATGCTCATATAACCTTAATAATGACAATTGTTTCTTCCATCTCTGTTCTCAGATTTAAACATCATTTTAAAAGACTAACAGGTAAAGTAATGTGACTGTTTGCTTGTTTAATTAAGAAGCTTAGGGTAGTAGCACCTGGCTTATGTTTTCCTCTTCCACACGTGTATCATCTCCCTCGGAGGTTTTGGATAATGATGGGAGTTGACCGTGAGAATGAGAGTGTGAGAACTTGGCCTGCAGAAGACTCTATTTCATCTCTGCTAAAATACATGAAGCCTTTACCACACAAAGTTCCAGGAATAAAACAACAGCTATACACTCAGGACTAGAGCTAAGCCCCCTGAAGGGTGTGGAGGGCGAAGTTAAGCAGAACTTTGAGGGGATTGCATGCTGCATGAGGGGCAGATAGAACTAGACAAGGAGCTTGCTTCAGAGAGGATGGGCACATGCATGGGAAACCCGCATGCAAAGAACAGATTCAATGCATGTAAGTTAAGAACAAAATATTTGAATTCAGACCTGAACCTCTGCCCGAGAAATCAAATTTTCAGTTTAAGTATAGATAATGTGATTTTACAAAATTACTGAAATTCACAAACTTACATAACTGAACTTATAAATGCTTTTGTACATAAACTTAATTTTAAAAAGAAAAAGAGGGTAAATGAAGTTCAGAAAACCTGTCATTGAGAATTTTATTTATTTTTTAGGCTAAGGGATTTTCAACTCATTTAATATTATTTTTTAAAAAAACAAATGTTTTCAAAAAAAGGTTGCCCTACCAATTTATATTTTTAGATTTTTCAATGTAGATTGTGAGTAAATTCAAAATTTGTGGAATAGTTTTTATTTCTCTCTACATATTTATTTTTTCATTCATTTGTCATTAGTATAATTCTTCTGGAAACAATTAAACTTAACATGTCCTCTTAGGTTTTGGTTTTATTACCTTCAGTGCCTTGTACTGCCATATCCAATCATTTGTCTCATTACTTAGTGAATTAAACTTCTGAGACATCTGTGGGAAACTGACATAGGTCGTTCTGGTGATCGGTAATTGTATCCTTTGTGGTGGGCATCAGCAGTTTTAACATTTGGAGGTAAGCACCCTGCTCCCCCGCCATCTGTCTACCAGGAGGTGTGCTATGGAGAGAGAGGAGACTGTCTTCTGCCATGCGGTCATAGTCAGTTCTCTAGGTACTGCAATAGATTGCATGAAAGGCTTACTCAGATCCACATTTAACAATGTTCTGATGGTAAAATATGCCAAATTATTTGAAGCTGCTGGATCCATTTTGGAAGGTTAAACTTCTCACTCACCAAGTTTTTATTCATGATCATGTAAGAGCTGAGACGCCTAACATTAGGCTAAAACTATTTTGTCAACTATATTGTGTGAACACCACTCATTTCCCCAATGAGATATTATTTGTAACGTCGCTTATGCTAATTAACAGTCCTCTGGTGCAGGTACAGATAGCATTATTCCACGGGCTTGCTATAGCCTTCTGAAGATGGGAATCCTGACTAGGGTCTTACAATTGCCCATCATCCACTTTGTTTCCTGATTCTTCCATTGTTGGCTCACATCAGTCCCTCTGTTAGGAATTAAAGGCAACTTGCAACATGTGTGTATCCTCTGTCTATACTGAAGTACATAAAGCATGTAAAGGAAATTACAGAGCACTTCAGATTTTGTAGAGTGCTGGCAGCTTGGTTTCAGAACAATTGAGGAGGAGGAGGCATGACTGCAGGAAATAGTGTTGAAGGGGTAACATTGAAGCATGAGCCAATTGGGAGGAGACCACCCTCAGCACCGAGCAGCTAGTGCTGGGGACACAGGACAGCCGAGGCCCCAGTGCTGTTGTGAGGACAAGCAGAAGGCACAAGGGCCAAGGAAAGGAAAAACATGAGCCTTAATTCTACTTGTTCAAAACAAGGGGAGAGACATCTCCCCTTCTTTCTTAGAGTATTTTCTTTAGAAAACTTGTAAATTCTTTCTCTGTTCCTTCAAATTATATGTAAATCTTTTAAAAAGCTGAACTTGCCAGTTTTGCAGCTCTGGAAAGTCTTTCTCAAGGGCTTTTCTCAAGGAGCCATCCCTATGAGAGGTTACATCAAGGAAGACAGAGCCACCATCTCCTGTCATCAAGATTAGAGTTTCTTAAAGACACAGTAAAGAAAGAAAACTTCAGGCCAATATCACTGATGAACATTGACGCTAAAATCCTCAACAAAATATTGGCAAACTGCATCCAGCAATACATTAAAAATATTATACACCATGACCAAGTAGGTTTCATCCCAGGGTTACAAGGATGGTACAATATTCACAAAACAATAAACATAATACATCACATAAACAAAAGCAAAGACAAAAATCACATTATCATATCAATAGATGCAGAAAAAATATTCGATAAGGTACAGCACCCATTTATGATAAAAACACTTAGCAAAGTGGGAATAGAGGGAGCATTCCTCAACATAATAAAGGCCATATATGAGAGACCTACAGCCAACATCATACTCAATGGGCAAAAACTAAAATCTTTCCCACTAAAATCAGGAACAAGACAAGGATGTCCACTATCACCACTTCTATTCAACATAGTACTGGAAGTTTTAGCCATAGAAATCAGACAAGAAAAGGAAATAAAAGGCATCCAAATTGGAAAGGAGGAAACAATCTGTCATTGTTTGCAGATGACATGATAGTGTACATAGAAAATCCTATAGACTCCACCAAAAAACTACTCGATCTAATCAATGAATTTGGCAAAACAGCAGGGTACAAAGTCAATATTGAGAAATCAAAGGCATTTTTGTATACCAACAGTGAAAGATCAGAAGCAGAAATCAGGAAAAAAATCCTGTTTGATATAGCAACAAGAAAAATAAAACACCTAGGAATAAACCTAATCAAAGGAGGTAAAAGACCTGTACTCAGAAAACTACACAACACTGAAGAAAGAAATCATGGAAGACACAAACAAATGGAAACACATACCATGCTCATGGATCGGAAGAGTCAACATCAACCAGATGTCCACACTACCCAAAGCAATTTATAGATTCAATGCAATCCCTATGAAAGTACCAATGGCATATTTCTCAGATATAGAATAAACAATTCAAAAATTTACATGAAACTATAAATCACCCCGAATATCAGCTGCAATTTTGGGACAGAAGAGCAGGAGGGATCACAATACCTGATATCAAACTATATTACAAGGCCACTGTAATCAAAACAGCCTGGTCCTGGCACAAAAACAGACAGATAGACAAATGGAACAGAATAGAGAGCCCAGAAATAAACCCAAGTCTCTACAGGCAATTAATCTTTGACAAAGGGGGCAGAAGCATAAAATGGAGTAAAAATAGCCTCTTCAACAAATGGTGTTGGGAAATCTGGATGGCTACATGCAAAAAAATGAAACTTGAGCACCAGCTTACACCATACACAAAAATAAATTCAAGGTGGATAAAAGACTTAAATATAAGTCATGACACCATAAAAGTCCTAGAGGAAAACATCGGTAGGAAAATCTCAGACATTCCACACAGCAGCATCTGCACTGATATGTCCCCTAAAGCAAGGGACATAAAGGAAAGAATAAACAAATGGGAACTCATCAAATTAAAAAGCTTCTGCATGGCTAAAGAAAACAGCATTAAAATGAAAAGAGAACCAACTACATGGGAAAACATATTTGCCAATGATACCCCATACAAGGATTAGATCTCCAAAATATATAAAGAATTCACACGAACCCACTCCAGGAAGAGAAAAAACCCAATTAAAAAAATGGACAAAGGACTTGAACAGACACTTCTCCAACGAGGACATAGACATATGAAACATATGCCCAGAGACATATGAAAAGATGCTCAGCGTCATTAGCCATCAGAGAGATGCAGATTAAAACCACAATGAGGTATCACCTCACACCACTGAGAAAGACCATCATAAACAAATCAACAAACAACAAGTGTTGGAGAGGTTGTGGAGAAAAGGGAACTCTAGTATACCATTGGTGGGAATGCAGACTGGGGAAGCCACTGTGGAAAACAGTATGGAATTTCCTCAGAAAACTAAAAATGGAACTGCCTTTTGACCCAGCAATTCCACTACTGGTATTATACCCTAAGAGCCCTGAAACACCAATTCAAAAGAACCTATGCACTCCAATGTCATAGAAGCACAATTCACAACAGCCAAGTGCTGGAAGCAACCTAAGTGCCCATCAATAAATGAGTGGATCAAGAAACTATGGTACAGTTACACAATGGAATTCTACGCAGCAGAGAGAAAAAAGGAGCTTATACCCTTTGCAACAGCATGGATGGAACTGGAGAGCATTATGCTAAGTGAAATAAGCCAGGCAAGGAGGGACAAATATCATATGATCTCACCTTTAACTGGAACATAATCAACAAAAGAAAAAAGCAAAACAACAACAACAACAACAACAACAACAACATAACCAGAGACATTGAAATTAAGAACAATCTAACAATAGCCAGAGGGGAGAGGGGAGGGGACTGTGGGGAGAAGGGTTTTCAGGAACCACTATAGAGGACACATGGACAGAACCAAGGGGGAGGATGGAGGCAGGGGAGGGAGGTGGGTTTGGAGGGGGTGGGGGAGGTGAGGGGTAAGGATGCAGACAACTGTAATTGAACAACAATAAAGTAATATTAAAAGAGAAAAAAAGAAACAACTATAAAATGTAAAAAAAAATAAAAAAATTAAAATTAAAATCTCCTACACTCATTTAAAAAAAAAGACAAGATTAGAGTTTCTTTTCCATTTGAATAAAGCCATTTGCTAACATGCATGGTCATTCCCATTCCCAGGTGGATTTAAGATGTACTATGTGGGATGAATGGTGGTCAAGTCCCAGTTACTCGAGGACTAGTTAGTGTTCATCCAAAGAACATGAATGTGATGGATTGTGTCTGTTTGACTACTTAAAAGAATGAGATTGCTTTCTGTCTTGGCAAACCCTCCATGGATTTCCTGGGATATGTGTCCTGTTCTGGTTTAATGCTCCTTCAGTAATACAACTGTTTTCTTTCTTGACTGATTTTGTGGAGAGGATTTCTGGGTTGGAAGAAGATTTTGGTCTAAATTATATTTTCTCTAAGGCTAAAGCTTAGAGGAATTCTTCATGATTTTCTTGTTATTTTTACTGCGATGTGATGATACCGAGATGTGCTCTTCACACATTTTTCTCTTTGTTTATAGAAATATGATTTATTTTCTAGTGGGAAGCATATTGACCCTCTCACTTCTGGTCTAATGTTTTAACTTAATTGCCTCTTCCAGTAAAGGTTGACATCTCTGATCAATCTAATTGTTCTTTCTAGCTGAGCCCTGAACCCTGAGTCCAGCCCTAAGTGTCCATAGGTGATCTGATCAATATTGTTTAGCCAAGCATAAAAACTGGGTCTCTGGACAATTTAGTCAAAATGTTAATGTTGCAGGTAATTAACACACAACTTCTTTAATGAGTGATGCTTTTGGTACTCTATTGGAGTTCTACAACTCTTTTTTATTTTTTATATTTTTTAAAATGAATTTATCTCTATTTTTAATAGATTAAAGGAGAAAAATAAATTGATCCCCCCTCTAAAGGACACATCACAATATTAACTACCCAGAGATAGTCACTATAAAGACTTCACAGTTCTCAGTGTGGGCTTCTGGGGCTTTCCATATTTTTGCTATTGCAAGGAGAGCAAAGCAGGAATAAAGGAATATAAATTTTTAAAAGGTAAATTAGGAAGGAGTAAAGTAGAAATCCCTCTCCCCAAGTCAGTAATAGCACTTAGTTATTTTCAGAAATAATTTTAAATAGCACTACACTTAAAAGACATACATCCTTGAAGAATATTCATTTTCATGAGTCTTTTCTGTTGTTCTTATTACTTTTAATTCCATTACACAGTAAACCAAATTACTTTGGCTAAATTGCTTTTGTCCTAGTCATAAGCTATGTCTTAACTGTGTGTAGCTCCTAACAATTAATTGGAGTAATCTCCAAGTGTTCTTTTTCATTAGAGAGATTGTCTTTAGGGATAAATCAATCATTTGCTTGGAGTGCGTTTGTAAGAATACAGATACTAGCAACAGTACAATGTTACTGATCTGAAATCTAATTTCCAGCATTAGAAAACTATATCAAAGACACCTTCTATTGAAAAGGGCTTAATAAAAGGAAAACGATGATTTATTTTAGCTAATTAGGAGCATAAAGACTGAATTTTTTTTCGTTGAATTTAAACATTCAAAGAACTACTTTTCTTCAGTAAATATCAGTCTTAAGTTTCACTGGCTAATACTCTCAAGGCTTAAAAATATGAATGTATATTTCCAGCTGGCTTAATTTATGACAGGGAACAGTTGAAGGCACGAGAAAATGTGGCTCCCCTCTCATCCTGGTTCTTAATTTCGAACAGAAAAGGCTGCTTCACTTCTTGTAGTGATTACCACTAGGGGGCGCAATGACCATGTCTGCTTCTCCATTTCTTCAAGGGCTGATAATAGAGAGCCTTTCTTCCTGGGAATTGCATAAACTGAACTGTGGTATGTTAAGAAGTTTAACATTTACCTTGAAGGCAATCGGGATTAAGTAAATTATTTTATTCTCGAACAGGCAATGACAACGTTGGTTTTACTTGTAAGATCACATGGGCGGCACTGCAGAGCTCGGTTTGTCAGGGTAGGAGAGAAAACAAGAAAATTGGTTAAGGAGACCTGAACTTGGGCAGTCAAGGGGAGGAAGGGAAGGTGAGACAGGCAGCGTAGGCGCTTAGGAGGTAGAGCACATAGACATGATGGGCCCTGGTCGGGTGCTGCAGGACCCCTCGCTTGAAAGAAAGAACTAAGAGAAGCACGTGACTTGCACAGCAAGAACGGATTTGGGTGTAGTCATGATATTGCTTCCTCCAGCCTATAATGGAACAAAGTCTTAAGTCTGTAATTCTGTGCTTTTCTGGCCCATGCAGGCTACATTGAGCCTGGACCTCCCTGCAGGCTTCTGAGGGCCCAGAGGAGGCGAGAGGGCACCTAAATCCTCGGTCTTGTTTTATCTCCCCTACGTGGCTTGTTAATTAGTTTTGTGGTAAGCTCAGTAACCTTCCTCCATATTCAAGTTGTCCTGTCCATCCTGCTTTGACCCCCAGTAGCTCTTGTGTTTCAGACATAAGTGCTGCCATGTCTTAACAAGACTGACTAAGATAAGAATAAACACAAACTCCTGCAAGTAGGTCTCTGTTGCCTTTGCTGAGAGCAATTTCAGTCCTGTGAGAACATCAGGCGGATTGCAGTGGATGAAGAAATGCAGGGGAGATAAGGACATAGGGACACTGAGAACATTTTACTTCATTCAAGAAACTAGTCTGCGAAAGGAAGGATGAGGCTGAGGAATCATGAAAATGAGTCTCTTCATTTTGTCAGTCTGAGTGTTCTTCATATACATTAGCTGGATGGCACTTTATTTTAACGTTTTCCTATAAAATAAGCCATTGATTACATGATTAAACATGAAATTTCAGTAAAAATGGCCTTCTCTCCCACTACTTTTTTGATTGACAAATTAATCTTTGGCCATCAATATTCATACATCTGTACATACCAACAATAACAGAATTTTTTTGGACATGATCTCACATAAAGCCAGCCTTTTCAAATAAGTGGGAAGTTACATGCTTTGCTCAGAAGGACTTGTTTCAAAATATACCTCCTATTTCACCCATCATGGACCCCAAAAATCCCTCCAAACCAAAAACCTGGGTATATTGGGCAACAAATCCTGAAAAATACCTTAGTTAAAACTGGGAAATACCACATTGAATTCTAAACCATCAGTAGTTCAAACTCACTGTTTCTTTTTCTTTTTAGTAGACTTAAACAAAAAATCCTCACTCAAGGATGTGTTTATTGATTTACTTTCTTTTTTTTAGAGAGAGAGAGAGGAGAGAAATACCAATGGGTTGCCTCAAGTATGGCTCCAGGGGATTGGACCCGCAACGTAGGTGTGTGCCCTGACAGAGAACCAAATCCGCACCCTTTTCGGTGTATGGGACGATGCTTCAACCAACTGAGCCGCCCGGCCAGGGCTTAGTAGACTTTTTAAAATAGCAGTTTTGGATTTTACAGAAAAAATGAGAAAATGGTACATACTTCTCCTATATTCTGCATCATTTTACAATGAATGAACCAGTACTGATCCGTTATTATGGATTGTGTTTCTTAGTTTTTGCCTACTGTTCTTTTCCTGTTCCAGAATTCCATCCAGGATGCCACGCTTCCCCTAGAATGATGTCTCATTAGGCTTTTCTTGGCTGGGACAGTTTCTCAGACTTTCCTTGCCTGTAATGACCTTGACTGTTTTGAAGACTTTACTCAGGTATTATGCAAGATGCCTTTCTATTGGGATTTGTTTGATGTATTTTTTTGTGGTAAGACTGAGGTTATGGGTTACTGGGAGGAAGATCATAGAGATAAAGTACCATTTGGCCACATCCTATTGAGTGTACATATTGTAAACAGGATTTATGGGTTGATGCTGGCCTTGACCACCTGGATAAGGTAGAGTTTGTCACAACTCTCCACTATAAAATCCATATCTAAGGACTGGAAAATAATGCTTCACCCTTTGGGGGTAGGGTATGTAGATTACATGAAATTACTAGTAAGTTATTTAAAATTTTTATGTATGAAAGATTTTTAATCAATTTATTCACTTATTTATTTATACCATATGGACTCATGAATATTTACTTTGCACTTTGACATAATCCACTACTTCTTTATTTTCTTGCTCAAAATTTTTCCCACTTTGACTACCAGTACATCAGTTACTCAGAAGTTCCCTACTAATATTTCCTTTAAACCTTTATATTTCTTTTCTTGCTCTCAAAAAAGCTACAAAAACACAAAATAGCTTTGGGATGTCCAAAATGGCTACTTTGATTTGTTATCTGTTTTTTGTAAAATAGTTAATAAGGCTTTTAATAAAGAAATTAGAATGCATCTGACATTTTAAAAAAGCCAAACATAATAAAGAACATTGTTTATACCATGTCAATTCTCTAAATATTTATATGTAAATTTAATGAAATTTACAATTAGAAGTCCAATAAGCTTTATCCAATTTGGAATTGGATAAAATGATCTTAACATTCATGAGCGATGCCAGGAATGCATTTAAAAAATATGATACACCATAGGCAAGTGAGATTTATTTCTGGCATCCAAGTTTGGTTCAAAAAAAATTCATGAATGGTGATTGCTGGGGGGAAGGGGCATAAGGGCAATAAATGACAATGGAAAAAATGCAATAAAAATTAAATTAAAAAATTCATGTGAAAATGCAAATCTCTGCGAACAGCCAATAAAACTCGTTTTAAAACCTACTTAGCAGATGTCAGCAAATACTATAAAGCTGGTGGAATCAATTCAGTATGGTGTTGGCATAGGAGTAGATAAATAGATTAGTTTAAACAAATAGTAAACGAAATAATTTTAACCTGACAGAATCCAGCAATACAGCTCAGGTGTCATGTGATAAAACATTAGTGGTATGTTAGCTCAGTGGGAAAGTTTGCCGTATTTAACAAAGGGCGCCGGCACAACTCCTCAGCTATATGAAAGAGAGTATTTAAGACCACAGGAGCTAGAAATCCCACCAGTGGCCCACATGACTCTGTGTATGCGGCCAAAGGGAATGAATGACCAAGGGGTAAGGCTGGCAAGTGAAGAGTGAAATTCAGCTTTGCAGGAAAAGTAGGGAACTGCTTTTTCTATTAAGCAAAAGAAATACAATCATATATACTCGTATGTTTTAGGAAGAAGATGGCAGAATGTGAAGAATTTGTTGAAAGGGAGAAAATCAAACTGGGAGAGATGTCTATCACAAGAGGGTTTGGGAAGATCAGAAGTGCAAAGATGAAAGGTTTTAAGAATCAGGTGAAGAGCTCTGACAACTGGGGAAGCAACCCCCGAGTCAAACCTGGCCTGGTTTATCATTTTGCCTCTAGTCTGTCTCCCCTGCCATATCCACTTCAAATACATGTATTCCTGCTTTCAAGACTTTTTCCTCCTGTTCTAAAATTATTGTGACCCAAAGAGTGTAGAATTTATGTTTATCCACCAACAGTTTCTGTAACACCATGGTGAAGCTCTTTTTCAGTTCCTGGAACCAGCTTTCATCACTCTGACCTCCCAACCTCTTCATTGTAACTGGTTTATAGCCTCCGGGCCTCCAGTAAAGGACACACTTCAGGGAAACTGAAGATGTTGAGTGTTCCCAAGCATAACAGAGCACATGTAAACAGAATACTGCATTATGTCAACAAGTCTTGGCACCAGCTGGCGGGGTTGTGTTTCTCCCCGCAAGTTGTGTTCAGCTGTTGGCTGTCTGACGCAGCAGGTGAAACCCAGCTGGGATACAACAGACCTACAGCTGTTTGAGAGGATGGCTGAGGTATAAATCTTTTTTAAAACAAAGGCTAGATTAGATCTAAAGTTCAAGTTCACTCAAACTTCATAATGCAAAAGGCCATTATAAAAGGCATTAACTAAGATGAAAACAATATTGAAAATAAATGTCTTCATGTTATATGAGGATTTGTTTTATGATATTCAAACTATACTGTGACTATAATCTTGGAAAATCTAGAACCGTGCCTCTTCTCTCTTCTTAAACTTTCTATCATAATTTTTCTATTATTATTATTACATTAGTTTATTCATTAAATACTTTTGCCAGGTAATCTAATAAGAGTGTATATTCCTATTTCTCATTCTAAAGTCATTTTATTGACGCTTATATTATCAGCAAGATTAAGTAACTTCTCTATAGTCACACAGCTAGGAAGTGAAAAATGTGTAATCTACCTCAAGTGCATATAACTGCAAAGACCATGTTCTTCCTATGTTGTATTTTCTCCCAATTAGGCCAAAGCAAAAAACTACTTTGAGTACAGAAAAGTCAGTCATTTTGGTAATGCGTTTTGCCTTTAATGCAAATTGCTTTTGTGCCTGTAATCTTAATTTGACAAGTCATCCCATTATTTCAATGTAAGCACTGAATCTGAAGAAGTCGAATCTGTTATTCAGCATTCTTTTTCTTGTACTCTGACTGACCAGGCTTAGAATATGATAATCATTAGATGATTATTTAGGGCACATTGCTAAATTTTCTATATCTCAGTTTAGTCACCTATAAAATGATTGTTCCAAACATTAAATAAGAATATATGTAAACATATCTAGAGAATGATAACTACTAAGTGAGTGGCAATCTCCTTCCTCTCTATTCCTACTCCACCCCCTCAGATCCCTAAAAGTGTGTGCTTCACATTTTAAATAATGCTCTTGTGCTGAGGATGGCACTTAACCCCCAAGTAAATATGTAAGCAGAGAGAAAAAATGGTAAGTTGTAAGGTCTTCCAACATTCTCAGATCCCAGCAAGTTATCATCTATTTCTTTAAAGTGCTATAAAAAGGTAAGTTCTGGCTAGTGCGAGTTTGGCATTGTAAAGAAGGAAAGAAGCACTTGAAAGGGCAAGAATAAGACAAGCACACAGAGAGGTTATAACAAATAACAAAAATTTTTGAAATAAAAACATAAAAAACTGGTAATACAATGGTGAAATCATTACACAAACCATTTTGGTAGAAAGCTTTGAATATTGTTAGTGTTTAATATTGTCATTTTAGCTTATGGAGGTCATAATGTTAATAGTAATTTTTAATCCATTTAGTTCGACATAAATCAAGTAGTCACTATGGATTATCTCAGCCAGAGAAACGAGAGCTGGAGTGAAAATAAAGGATGACCTTTAATACGGAGGCGCAGAAGCTGGGTGCTTTCACTGTTACAATAGAACAAGAAGGGATCCCGAGAATGCAGCATTCAGGTCCATGTCTTCCTGAAGGTGACAAATGTGCACTGAAATTGCCCGCCAAGCAAGATCGCATAATTCTTTCTTCAGAGATTTTGGTATGGTCCTGCCAGAAAACAATGCCGTGCCCTGCTATCACAGTTCCTCCTCTTGTCCACTGGGGATAGAATTCTTTTTAAAAAGAGCCCACATTTAATTCTGCTGTGTTTCAAAGAGTCTGGTACTCGATGACTACCATAGGAGAAAGAATGCCATTGTGCCTCAGCAATTTGTTAGATTAAAAATAGAACTAAAAATCTTTGTCAAGTGCACCTCTTCCTTAGACAATACTCTGAGGGCAGTACTTGTATTTAAAATCAAAACTGAGCCATGAATGCATGCAACGTCTCATCGGTGACTCTGAGAGTTCTCTCAGCTGAGCAAGGCGCTTATGTCTAAAATGTTGTACACAAATGTTCAAAGCTACCTAACGCCAAAGAAGACAAATTATTGGAAGGAACTGACAAAGTCTGAACTTTGATGTATAGGACACAAGGTAGTAAAAAAACATCCTGTCATTGGGTCTAAGTAATTGAAGAATCACTGAGTTGAAGCCTGAACAGAAAGAAAGACAGGAAAATGAATTTAGCTTTCCTCTTTGTCAATATAATATTGACAGAGTACCTAACAATATAGCTCTTGTATGAAAAATTGTAAGTAAGGCTGACAGATATACTGGTGAGGTTTGCTCACTTCTTTGTTACACTGAGTTTACCCTAAGGGCATATCAGCTTTTGTTTCAAATATTAAATATAAAGTTGTGAAACAGTTGTTTATTCCAAAAGCTTCGCATCTCATTTCATCAACAATTATTGTTCAGTGCATGCAAGATATATGTTTCACTCACAGTATTCAAAATGAAAAAGACATAGAACCTCCTTTCAAGTAACACCCAGTCACTGTTTGCGGGTGCTAGATCCCATGTCCACAGGATGGAGTTTAGTGAGAATTCATTAAATTCTGTTCTAGTTATTCATTTACAGATTGTTTAACAACTAGGGAGCGATTCCTGAGATACTGTTTAACTCCCTCACATGTTTATACTGGATTTGATTCTTCTGCTCCAGATGAAACCAGAGGAGGGGTCGTGTAGAAGGGAATATTTATCTAACGAGGGCACGGTGACCTCGAGTGCAATCAACTGATCATTGTTAGTAGTTAACACGTCTCCTGAGAAACAGACAGACAGATGCTCATAGGAAGGTCACCAAACACTTCCTTCAAACATTTAAGAAATGGTTACAGCTTAGGGCTTTTGGCAGTGAGCAACTGCATAGTGCCTTTTATTTTATAGGGATGCTGTCTTGGTCCTAAGAACTGTCACTGAATGTTGACAGTTCTCCAATTGAGGAAAGGCAGTGTTTTTGCATCTCTGGCCAACCAAACTATCTTTTGGGAGTGTCATTGATGAGAAGGTGATTCTAAAGTCACAAAGGACTTAGAATGTAATACTTTGTTCGAGATACATTTTTGGTTTTTGTTGTGTTAAGGACAGATAACATGAGATTTTCAGTGTATAATACAGTATAGCAGATCTCTAAAACTTAATCATCTTGCATAACTGAAGCTTTACATCCATCGAACAGCAACTCCTCCTGTCTTCCCTTCGCAGGTCCTGGAAACCATCGTTCTACTTTCCACTTGTAAGAGATATCCGAAATACTCAAACTGATGAAAACTCCAGATATTTTTGAAACATAGTGCATTGTTACTCAGGCATGAAAAAGGACACACAATCTGTGTCTCCACAGGCTACTGAGTGAGTTGATTGCCTCAGTGAATTAAAATGAGTCGCCTTTGTTTCTCTGTTCACTCATGTAACTGAATGTACTCCCTTGATTTGCTGTTTTGCTCTTGTGTGCATGAAGCCACAGTCCTATGCCTTGCTATCCAGACCACAACCCTTGAAGTCTTGTCCTTAAAGCCATGTGCGAGATTGTGAAACAAATTTGAATTGGCAGCTTGTTTTGTGTGTCAGCCATTTCTAGTTTTGGGAGATGTAGTAGGGCATGAGAGAAAAATCTCTGCTCAGGGAGCCTATATTCTAGTGGGGGAGATAGACGATGAGCAAGTTGAATAAATAAAGCACACAGCATATGTAATAGTAACACACACTTAGGTTCACAGGCTGGCTCTCAATCCACGAAGCCACACCAGCCAGGGCAAGAATTGACATTTTAGACAGCATGAACACAGAAAGCCTCACAGGAAGAATGACTTTTGAATTAAAACTTAATGGAATCTAAAGAACAATGAAAATGAACAAATAAAACAGGAACTGACTGGGATACAGAGAACCAACTGATGGTTCCCAGAAAAGGGGCAGGTTAGGGCACTGGGTGAAAAAGGTGGAGGGATTGAGAAGTATAGACCGATTGCTACAAAATAGTCGTGGGGATGTAAAGTACAGCATAGGGAATATAGTCAACAATGTAGTAACTGTGTGTGGTGCCAGGTTGGTGCTGGAAATGTTGGGGGGAATACTGGTAAAGTATACAGGATGGGGCAAAAGTAGGCTTACAGTTGTTCATATGGAAAATAATACAATAATCAATAAATAACACAAGAATATACTGTGTTTTGCATACTCACAACTCTAAACCTACTCCCCCCACCACTGTATGACTATCTAACCACTAAGCTGTATACCTGAAACAATAAAAATAATATTGAATGTTGACTTTAATTGAAATTTTACTTTCAAAAAACCAAATGGAGTGAAGGAGCTGGTCATGTGGCCAACCGGAGGGCGAGCAGAAAAGGAGCCGTGAGTGGAAGGCGCCTGTGGGAGCGTGCCAGAGTGTTTGAGGACCGGGCACCTGGAGTGAAGAGAATGAGGAGGGGAGTGCCGGGAGGCAATGGGGAGCCTGTCATTTGTGGAGGATGGAAAGGATTTTAGTTTGTACTCTTGAAATGAGAATCTCTTGTAGAGTTGTGCATAGAACAGTGACAAGACATGACTTATCTGTTGAGAATATACTGTAGAGAAGCTGTGGCAGGAGCAGGAAGGAAGTCAGAAAGTTAGAATAATTAAACCCAGGTTAATGGTGACCTTGAGCAGGAGTCGGCCATGAGGAGAGCAAAACAAAAAGACACATACTTCTAGAAGGAATCGGGGTGTGAGAGGGGGAGACAACTCAAGAATGAAGGCATGTCATTGTATGAGATTGGGAAGACTTGTGGGATGAGACACATTCGTGGGAATAGAGAAATTTGGTTTTGGACATACGATTGTAATACTGGTGTGAATTCAAATAGAGGGACCAGTAGATGGGTGAACATATGGTTTCTGAAGTTTGGGGAAATTTAAACTATAGATAATAATTTGAGATTCATCAAAAAACAAGTATTTAAGGCTATGAACCTGAATGATATCAACCTAAGAATTAGTAAGATTTTTTAAAAGCTGAAGGGGAACAGGCGTGGGGGCAGGGATTACAGCAGAGCTGTGGCCAACCTGGAATTTTCAGAGCAGAATTTCAGATTTTTCACTGGTAGATCCAGGCCTCATTTGCCCGTTTTTCCCCCCTTGAACTCTTTTTCTCTTTTCCTTTTTTTTTATTGTTGTTCAAGTACAATTGTCTCGATTTTCACCTCCCCCACCCCACCATTCCCCACTCCCCACTCTTGAACCCACCCCCTTAGGCTTTGTCCATGTGTCCTTCATACATGTTCTTAGATGCCCCTCCACCATTAGAATGTATTGTCCCTCTCTGTCCTCCTCTCTGGTTACTGTCAGATTGTTCTTAATTTCAATGTCTCTGGTTGTATTTTGCTACCTTGTTTGTTTTGTTGATTAGGTCCCACTTATAGGTGAGATCATAGGTATTTCTCTTTTACCGCCTGGCTTGTTTCACTTAGCATAATGCTGTCCAGATTCATCCATGCCGTCATAAAGGGTAGGAGCTCCTTCTTTCATTCTACTATGTAGTGTTCCATTGTGTAAATGTACCATAGTTTTTTGATCCACTCATTTACTGATGGGCACTTACTTGGGTTGCTTCCAGCACTTGGCTATGGTAAATTGTGCTGCTATGAACATTGAGGTGCATAGGTTCTTTTGGATTGGTGTTTCAGGGTTCTTAGGGTATAATCCCAGCAGTGGAATTGCTGGGTCAAAAGGCAGTTCCATTTTTAGTTTTTTTTTTTTTTTTTTTTTTTTTTAAGATTTTATTTATTTATTATTTTTAGAGAGAGGGGAAACATCAATGTGTGGTTGCCTCTCACATAGCCCTCACTGGGGACCTGGCCTGCAACCCAGGCATGTGCCCTGGCTGGGAATCGAACCGGGACCCTTAGGTTTCCAGCCCGCGCTCAATCCACTGAGCTACACCAGCCAGGGCCATTTTTAGTTTTCTGAGGAAATTCCATACTGTTTTCCACAGTGGCTTCCCCAGTCTGCATTCCCACCTATGGTGTGCTAGGGTTACCTTTTCTCCACAACCTCTCCAACACTTGTTGTTTGTTGATTTGTTTATGATGGTCATTCTCAGTGGTGTGAGGGGGTATCTCATTGTGGTTTTAATTTGCATCTTTCTGATGGCTAACAACGCTGAGCATCTTTTCATATGTCTCTGGGCCCTCTCTATGTCCGCGTTGGAGAAGTGTCTGTTCAAGTCCTGTGTCCATTTTTTAATTGGGTTTTTTCTCTTCCTGGAGTGGGTTCATGTGAATTCTTTATATATTTTGGAGATCTAATCCTTGTATGGGGTATCATTGGCAAATATGTTTTCCCATGTAGTTGGTTCTCTTTTCATTTTAATGCTGTTTTCTTTAGCCATGCAGAAGCTTTTTAATTTGATGAGGTCCCATTTATTTATTCTTTCCTTTATGTCCCTTGCTTTAAGGGACATATCAGTGCAGATGCTGCTGTGTGGAATGTCTGAGATTTTCCTACTGATGTTTTCCTCTAGGACTTTTATGGTGTCATGACTTATATTTAAGTCTTTTATCCACCTGGAATTTATTTTTGTGTATGGTGTAAGTTGGTGATTGAGTTTCATTTTTTTTTGCATGTAGCTGTCCAGATCTCCCAACACCATTTGTTGAGGAGGCTGTTTTTACTCCGTTTTATGCTTTTTCCCCCTTTGTCAAATATAAATTGACCACAGAGTCTTGGGTTTATTTCTGGGCTCTCTATTCTGTTCCATTGGTCTATCTGTCTGTTTTTATGCCAGGACCAGGCAGTTTTGATTACAGTGGCCTTGTGATACAGTTTTGTATCAGGTATTGTGATCCCTCCTACTTTGTTCTTCTTTCTCAAAATTGTTGTGGCTATTTGGGGTCATTTATGGTTCCATATGAATTTTTAAGGTTTTATTTATTTATTTTTAGAGGGGAAGGGGGTGAAAGAGAGGGAGAGAAACATTCAATGTGTGGTTGTCCCTCATGTGGCCCCCACTGGGGATCTGCCTGGCAACCCAGACATGTGCCCTGACTAGGAATTGAACCTGCAAGCCTTTGGTTCACAGACCATGCTCAATCTACCGAGCTACACCAGCCAGGGCCCATATAAATTTTTGAAATGTTTTGTCAAACTCCTTTTTTCTTTATTTTCCTCACAATTGGGCATTTATTTTTGTCTTAATTTATTCAATACAACTATATTACCAACTAGACTGTAAAGGTTTTTTATTTTTCTTTAGAGAAAGGATTTTTTTGCACAATTTAGAAGAATGTTAGATACCAGTAAGCATTTGATAAATACTTTAAGAGATAGAAATTTATGATCACGACTTTTCCTTTATCAGAAATAACACAGTCCTAATTTTAGACTATTGTTATTGAAATCAACTAGAGATAAAAAGCCTACTGAGGGCATTCATTATTTCATAATTTCAATCTTCAAAAATGTATCTTGGTTGTTACTTACTGACCCTACCATAAAGGTAAACTTGTCAATTTTAGCAGGGTTTATTAATCTACAGAAAACAATCATTTAAAACAAAAGAAAAAGAAGACACTGAATTCCCTCCTAGAATTTCCATAATGATACTATCTTTATATTTTTTACTCCTGCATATGTATTTAGAGGGTGTAATGCTAAAAATACCATCTGAGACAGCTGGGTTGTAGATTACAGAAACTACAACTGTTCTAGGGTAAACTTTTGAACAATGTCATCCGGGATTATTTGTTAATTACCACCACAGCAAAGGTTTTCTTTTTCTTTTAAGAAACTGAAATAAAAACCATAGCATGAGGCCTTTCATGCAGCATGGACTATTTTTAAAAACACTCATGGCATGACACTATGATATAATAAAGTATGTGAATAATGTGTCTGAACAGAATACACTAGAAGAATTGACAGTGCAAAGCCAAATATATGTACCGTAATTGCATAAACTGGTAGCAATAGATATAAAATCCGTAAGGCAGGACAAAAATACTAAGTAGGTTCATAAACCACATTTACAAAAGAGCGAAACACATATGGCAAACACAAATGCTGATGATCCTAATTCAGCCTTACTTAATTAAACTGCCCTAATTGAGAGCTTTCACATATTTACTCAATACCTATTGCAGGGTACTTTCACACCCATGATCTCATTTAATCCTTGCAACATTCTGTGGAATGTGTATCATTTTCCATACTTTATAGGTGTGGTGACCTACGTTCTCACAGGGCAAAGTACTTGCCCTAAATTACCCATCGTTTCTTATAGATTTCTAACATAAACTTGAATTACACTTAAAAATGAAATGATAAGGAGTGGAAACCGAGGACAAAAGAAGTGAAGGAAATTTACATACCGTGATCTGCAAATCTATTCACACTCTGGAATAGACTCTCAGTACACACCCTCGCAATCATAGGTCAGAAATGCCACCTACATACCGAAGGGTCAGCGCCTCTAAATGAAAAGACTGTGATTTTAGAATCACAGGTAGATTGGCAGTACTATTTTTTTCTCCAAATGGAGGCAACAATGACACCCTGTGTAGCGCAGTATTAAGCAACTGTTTTTATGACTCTGAAAGTGTATGCTTAGAAGGCATTTCAGCAGCAAAAAATTAAGAATAATAACACTCTTTTCAGAGTGTCCCTGTATTTGCTCTGAATTAATTCCTTCTAATGTTAACTTGCTGGAATGTTTATGTATTTAGTTAAGGCAAAGGTGTAATGTAGAATGACAAAATGACAAGGATTTTGACTGAGAGCTCCTTCGCTTCTTTTGCATTATCCCTAACTTTAATGGATTTGCTGTTAATGATGACAAATGTGAAGGAAAATAAAAACAGAAGTCACAAAAATTGGCCTGAAGATGAAATCTCTCATACTTAAGAGGGCTGACCTGTAATTAAGACTGGGCACAATGCACCCCCCTCGCTGTCATCCCGCACACGCTGGAACAAGTGTGACAGGGTGGGACACAATCACCTGGAGAGCTAATATTTGACCCCTAGCACCCGCGTTGTGCCTATCAGCTACAAAACCCAGTCTCAAAAGCCAAGGTTCCCAGTCTTTAAAAAGATAACGTCATTTGTCCTGACTCTAGTAGATGCCCCACATTCAAGGTTTCTCTTTGCGCAGTTTCTGTTACCTGTAGTCCAAAATATTAAATGAAAAATTTCAGAAATAAAGAATTTGTAAGTTTTAATGCACACCTTCTCAGTAGCATGATGAAATCTCTCACTGTCCTGCTCCTTCCCAGCAGGGACACGAATCATCCCTCTGGCCAGTGTAACCACACTGTACCCACCGCCTGCCCTCTAGGAGCCGTCTCGGTTATCAGATTGACTGTCGAAGCGTACCGCAGTGCTTGTGTTCAAGTAACCCTCCCTTAATTTATTATTACATAGTTCTGCAGTATGTTATTCATTATTGTTGTATTTTATTGTGCTTAATTTATAAACTAAACTTTAAGATAGTATGTATGTATACAAAAAACCATAGCATGTATAGGGTTTGCGGTACTATCCTGTTTCAGGCATCTACTGGGCTCTCAGAAAGTGTCCCCAGGGGATAACGGTGGACTACCATACTTCTCAAGGATGCTGTGAAAATCAAATGAGGGTGGGTATACCAGCATGGGGGAAGACTCAGATCTCTGAGGGGTGGTGTGACAAGCAGGGTTCTCTCCATTGGCTGCACATTTGTATCACCAGTGAGGATTTTAACATTCCTAAAGCTCAGGCAACACTGCAGACCAATTCAGTCAGAAACTCTGGGAGCAGGACCCAGGTGTTAACACTTTGTAAAAGCAGCTTAAGGGATTCTTCTGTATAGCCAAGGTTGACACTGACAGTATTGGGCGATGTTCATATACCCCCAACGCACAGTGTGCCATCTTCCTGATTCTGAGATGCCCCCACGGTCACCGATGGTGGACTAAGAGGCCCGGAAGGCCACAGTTTAGATGTATCGCTATTCACACTCAATGCACAGGTAGCCTTTCCTCTAAGAGATCAGCACAGGTCAGAAAATAATATGAACTGGTTGACAGTTTGAGGTCTAAAGAAACAAGATACAAAGGTGGTATAGCATAATGTTTTGGAGACAAACATATATTGCACAATTTCTTCCCCCAAAGCCAGTTCAAAATACAAATTATCTAAATAATGAAATGTTTTTGATTCATGGTAGAAACAGCCATTTAGCAATTATATGCCCGTTTCATTTCAGTTTTATTTTTTTAAAACTGAAAAGCATGGAAGATGCTTTAAAAAGAGAAGCCCAAATTTAGGGAGTAGAGCTAGTTATGATATAAATGTAGAATTTTGAATGAGATATGAATTTACTGATTATAACTGGGCTTTTACTAAGGTAAGTAAATTATTCTTTGGATGGATATAGCAGGCTGTCTTTATCACATTGGAAGTTTAAAAATTTTATTCCCTGAAAAAAAAAAGTGTTTATCCACTCAGTCATTGAGAGGCCACATAATCCAAGAAGGTTTTTAAAAGGTACCTGAAAGAGACCAATTTATTTTTGTGGAGTCAGCCAGAAGCTACCTATTCATCAATGGAGCAATTAAAAGCACCCCCACTTGACAAGGCGGGAGTTGAATGATGCTGTTTCACAGTTGATCTGAATCAGTAGGGGGAGTAATTTTAATGTAGACTTTGCTTTCCCCCCAGGCATGGTTCATCAATTACAGCAATAATAATCATCCAAAGGTTATCTACAACACAAACATGACCAAGGAGGGTTGGCAATTTTAAGATGTGAATCTGAAGAAAGTCTATTGCTAATCTTTGAGTTTTATTTTGGGGAAGGGATAAAAACACAGTAATTATAGTAGCAAATGCCAAGTGCCTAAGACTTATTGTTTACATGTGCCCCGTAAGAAAGGCAATGTTGGCTTATGAGCTATACTAAATCCATTTTATATTATCTACTTACTTGTCATTCACAAACCTGAAAATCCCCCTTTACCCTAAACTAATGAGACAAGCATAGACTTAAAGTTTATTTAAATAATCCAAATTTCCATAATCATGGAAGACTCTCTGAGTGCCAAGTTTTATTATCAATAGTTAACATTGTCACTTTGAGTAATTGGGCATAATCTTTCTTAGCATTGATTGTGTAACTCTTGGGAGTAGTGCAGAAAAACAGTTGCATTGGAAATCCAGGTTTAGATGCATCTTATGAGAGCGTGTTGGGGGAGGGGAATTAGGATATTGAGATTCTACTGGAGGAAAGGTATCGAGTATTCTCTATTTCTTTTCTGAAAATATACACAGAATTAATGCAGATTTTATTCAATAACAAAATAGTCAGCCACCTTCTTGGACAGAAAACAAGGCTGAGAAAATCTAAAATACAATGAAGGGGATTCCAAGCAGGAGCAAAGCTAGCAAAGGTGTGGAATAGGCAGGTGGGAAATCCAGCTGAGGATACTTGTGAGAGGCTGTTAAGGAGAAAAAAAGTCTCCTTTTTTTCCTTCTAGTTTCTTTGACTGGCCTAATAATTAGATTAACACAAGACATATTAAAGGGAAAGAAAACAAATTTAATTTTGTATGTACGGGAACCTCTCAAAATGTGAGAGGTTCTCTGACAGTCATGTAATTGAGGCTTATATGCCATCCTAAGCGGAGGAGAAGGGCCAGAGATCTGTGATCCCAGAGTCAAGGAAGACAAATAAAAGGAAGATGAGAAGACCAGATGTTTGGTAAACAAATGTTCACCATACCATGCAGGTAAAGTTTTCTGATATAAAAAGTTATCTTTGGTAAAAGCTTTTTTCCTAGTACAGGTCCCCTAAATTCTTTTAGGCAGTAAGGGGGAGGTAAAAAGCTCTTCCTGATCTGCTAGACCTTGATTGTTTTTAACTCAAAATAATCCACATACCAAAGCTGCCCATTCTTGGGGTGGCCTGCTCTGAATCCCAAGAGTGGTATTGGAGTGACAGCTTAGGACATTGACTGGTATTAGCACATCTGGCCCCTGCCAAGCTCAGTAGAGGACGGCCACACCAGTTACTTAGCATTACACGTGGAATAGAGCCTGGCAGCGACAAGGAATACATGCAGGATGGCTCATGACGGGGCTGTGACAATAGAGCGAGCCACTTGAATGGTCATAAAGCCTCTCATATTGTTTCAAGAGTGAAATGAGGAGTACAGCAAACAATCAGAGTGATTTTATTTTTGTTATCTTTACTTCTGGATCTGCCATACTAAAATATTTACAGAGAATATATATATATATACATCAATGAATATTTTAGGCTATATGCTGATAAAACACTACAGTCCCACAAAGGAATTCAGCAAATGTTTAATTGAGTGACTAAGCATCTCTGTGTTCAGTGTTTGGATTCAAATCCATGTACTGTCACTTCCCACGTGTGTAGCAATTACGTGGCACCTTTCTGTGCCTCAATTTCAGGTGGACAGTTGGGATTGTGCTACCAAATAAGTTGTTGTGAGCATTAAATACATTTATTCTGAAGAAAAACACTAACCAGAAAATAACAGCAGTTACTCTTTTCTTAAGAGACTTTAACCAAGTAGACTAAGTACTGGTATAAATTTTCAGGAAACAACTGAATCATTAACCTTTTTCCATCCTGGCCACTTCATTGGGTATGGTAACTCACGGGCAAGGTATGGCTCTCAAAATAAACTTCAATTAATGGATTGAATTAATTTCATTGCCAGGAATCCAGCAAAAACTTAAAAAGCTTTCTAAAATACCATTGAGATAATGTTAAATAAGTTATACATTTGTTTAGGAAAGCAAATAGTGCGCAGCACTTAAAATAACAGGAAATGATCTCCTGCGCCAATGTTTCTGACTTTCAGGATAACTCCCAAAATAATAAATTTTTAAATTTGAATAACAACATATATGTACAGGAAAAGACACAAGTTCTTAATGCACAGGATGGATTTTTACAAGGCGAACACACTCATGTAACAACCAGCTAAATCAGGCTGCTGAACTGCCATGTCCAATGGAGAACCCGCTAGTCACATGTAGCCACTGAGAATTTACAATAAGCTTATGAAAACTGGTAATTGACTCAGTTATTGGCTGTCTAACTATATTTGAATGTGGGAATCTACTTTTCTATATGTAAAATTTACAAAAATCAAAGTATAGTTCAAGAATGGCTGTTGAAAATCCGTGTCTGAATTGAGGAGGTCTGTAAATGTGAAAATAACTGATCACAAAGCCTTAGTAAAACAAACGTAAAATATCTCAATCCTTCTTATACTAATTTTGTGTTGGGATAAATAAAATGTGTAAAGTAGTTTGATCTGTTCCTTTTTAGTTTTTAAAAATGTGGCTGTGAAATATTTTAAATCACTTGGAGCTTACATTTTATTCATTTTGGTCAGAGCTTATCTAAAACATTGCTAGTCCCCCTGACGTGGCCTCGTGCCTGGCTAGTAGTAGCACTTAGTTCTCTCTACTATTCCACTGATTGAAACACCACATTTATTACTTATTTATCCACTCTACTATAAATGGCTCTTTGCATTACTTTTTTCTTTTCTTCTTCCAGATATTTTGTCTTAGAAGCTAGATTTCTCTGAGTTTTCAAGGATCCAGTTTTTATGGAACTTCCTTATATTTACAATGCTGCAGGCATGTTGTTCTCCCCTTCTGTCCTGAGCTCATTTCTTTCTTGGACTATGTGACTAAATGTGGTCCACGGCAGCTAACACACAATTTTACACTCTCTTTGCCAGCCTTTTCCAGATCCATGGCATCACAGGCTACACTTACACTAAATGTGTTTTCATTGCATAGCATGCATCTCCTGCAATCCACCCTGCAAAATCGTTCCCCGACTGCCCGCGTCCTCTTGCAATGCCAGTGCCACATATTTTAGATTTGTAGCACAGTGGCAGCAGCTCAAGTCAAGGTACCAATTACAGTGTATTAACTTACGAATAGAGCCCCCAGATCTCAGCTTAACATCACAATGATGCTATTAGGGCTGTGGTGATCCATGCCTCGGTGGTGTGTCCCAGGAGGAAAGGAGTAACAAGGGCAGTGATGAGCCCTGACTTTCTCTGCTACAAAGTCCTATTAAATTCCTCCTGGTGTCTTTCTGTTGAGGTCCTCTGCACTTCAACTTTAAAAATTATCATGTGTTATCTTTGATAACTTACCTCTTTTTGGAAATTGCTGTAAACTATGTTGTATCTCTTGTATTGATAATCTATGTCACTTTTCTTTTCCTCTCACTTCTGTTTTCCTGTGTCATTTCTTGAATCTGTACGCACCTCCTAATTCAAGTTTTTTCCTTGTTTTTGTTATGTTCTGTTTCTTGAGTTATCTTCTGAGGATATGTTATTTTTGACCTTGAGTTTTCTTCTTTGTATTCCAAGTTTCTTCAATTTACTTCATTTCCCCTGGGGTTCACATTAAAGAAAAAGGAAAGTTGAATAGAAACCCTGTATTTGCTGGTGAGCTCACTGACTGAGAGACTTTCTTTCATGAGGATTGGAAAAGAGCCAGGGCCCTCAAATATGAAAAATGCTTATCTTTACCTTGGAATTCTAAAACCATCTCCATTTTCCTCATCCCCCACCTCCCTCCAAAAAGTGTCTGCAGAGTGTCATTCAACAGTATTGTTTATCTTACGCTTTGTTAAGCAATCACATGTTCTGTGGGGGGTTTTTTGTTGTTGTTTTTAGAGAGAGCCTAGTGATTACACTCTCCCACTCTCTCTTCTCACACTTAAAACCTGTCCCGGGCTCTGTCCAAGACGCTGGCTCTGCATTCTCCAAGCTGATTCTTCCATCAGACCCCCTCTACTTTCTGTTTCCCAGTACTGGATCAAACCACTGTCCTCTGATGGCCCATGCCCATCTCTCTTTCTGTGAATATGCTTCTTTCCCTTTAATTTCATCAGAACTTACATCAGATTAGGGAAGGAGAGAATATTCTTAATCTTTCATTTGAACAGAAGTTCTAGGTTGTTACACTTTAATTGATCCAAGGGAGGATACATCTTTTTTTCTGGAGGCCAATTAAGTAGTAAGATGAAGTAAAGAGTCAGAATGTTGTAGAACATTAAGCAAAATATTGATTTTCCTGGACTATTCAAGGAAAGTGGGGTGTGCCAAGAGTTCCCTACTATATTCTGGTGCTTTGGGGTCTCATTACATAGTCTAATGGAACTGAAAGTCAGGAACCTGCCTTGTTTTCATAGAGCTCAGGTATTTTTTATTTAAGAAGTGTGGTTTACATTACATTTTATTTGGAGGCTACTGATAAATTTTCTTCTCTCTCCTCAAAGCATTATGAGCCTTTTATTGTTTATGTATTGATCATATGGAAAAACACTCGAAAAGTCCAAAATCTCAATAATTAAAATAATATCCAGTTTCAATTGGCAATGGTTTATTATGAATTGTTACCAAATAGCTAATAGATCTAATAGATAGGGAGTGTTTACTTAATAAGAGATCAAGTTTTGTTTTATCTTTTCTGCACCAGAGAATACTTGACTAAGGGTTTTACATGAATGGTCACATTTAATTCTCTCAATGGTCAGTTTGCTGCATTGTTACTAGGGTAACAGTAGTTTAACTGGAGGAATGACATAAACATGATTAAAGAACTAAAATTTCATTTGGGCTGTTTTAGAATGTTTTGGGATGATTGGGATGTTTTAGAATGTTATACAAGACACAAGACAAGTCAGAATATTCACAATGGAGATACATGGCTTTGCCAGGTCTCACACAATTTTCCAGTGCTTATGAAAACTCTGTCTGCTATTAGAATCTTAGGTTTTCTATTCTGAGGGCTTTTTTTCTTTAGTGCCATCTGATTAGCACAAATGACAGCCCTAACTGTTCTGCAGACCCCAGTTACTTACGTTCCTGCGTGCCAGGTACAAATAACTGGTGAAGGAAACTCCTGATGTGTTTTTAGGTGTTTTACTGCAGAGCAAACTTCAATTAATGGACTGAAGTCAAGATCAGTTCCCAGGTACACCATCTGTGACAGACCCAAGCTTCAGGCATGCCAGAGGGCTGTTTCTGCCCGTGTGATAGACTAAAGGGATCACATAAAATACTTTTATCAAGTTTTAGCTGGATTCTGTCATCAACCAAGGCTCTTATACTAAATTCTACTCTCTTTTATAGAAAGAAAGATTAGGATTCTAACATGTGCTAAAATCCAAGTTAGTCTAATTCCTTGACATTATCTCAGCTTTTAAAGAGAAGTAAAATGTGAAAAACTTGTTTCAGTTTTGGATGAGGTAATGTTTACTACCATATAAAAATACCACCTAAATTAACAGGAGTGTGGTCTGTCTTTCATATCTTACATTTTGGGAAACGCTATTCAGCTATACTGCTCCTAAGTCAACCAACCCATTGGCCAGTGCAGTGAGACACTAGCCAACTATCTAATTAATCAGTTGGTAACCAAGCATTTTCTTTTAATTTACATAACATAAAATTGACTTTTTTTTGTGTTGAGTTCTATGAGTTTCACCGCACATAGAGATTTGTGTAACTGCCACAATCAGAATAGAGAACAGTTCCATCACACCAAAAATCTCGTTTTCTTTGTAGACAAACTTCCCCCCACTCCACTGCCTGACAACCTTAACCAGTTCTTGGTCCCTGTAGTTTTTCCTTTCCAAACGTCATAAACAGAATATTATAGTATGTATCCTTTTGAGGCTGGCTTCTTGCACTAAGTATATGCCTTTCAGATTCATCTGCGTTTTTTGATGTATCAATAGTTCATTCCTTTTCATTGTGGGATAGTATTCCATCGCATGCAAGTACTGCTACATCCATTCCATTGTGCGGATGGCTGCCTACCCACTCACTGATTAAGGTCATTTGTGTTTTGTTTTTTGACCACTGTAAATAGAAATGTTATAAGCATTCATGTGCAGGTTTTATGTGAACATAATTTTATTCCCAGGAATGGCAAGTATATGTTTAATTTTATAAGAAATTGACAAACTGTTTTTGAGTGTCTGCGCTGCTTTGTATTCCCAACAAAGGAGAATTTGAAGGAGAATTCCAGTTGCTCCATCCACAACAGCACCAGAATTTTGTGCTGTCAGTTATTATCCTTTCATTCATGCACACATTCAATTATCCATTTCTAATAGATGTGTAGTACTATCTCACTGTGATTTTAATTAGCATTTACTTGATGGCCAGAAATGTGACCATTGCGTGAGTTTATATATTCATTGACAAAGTATCTGTTCAAATATTTTGCCATTTTTTTATTGTATTTGTTTTCTTAGCCTGAAGTGTAAGGAGTTCTTTAAAAATTCTGAATACAAGTTCTGCTTTACATATGTAATTTATAAATATTTTTCTCCTAATCTGTAGCTTGTCTTTTCATTTCTTTAACCATGCCTTTCACAGAGCAAATATTTTAAATTTTGATTAAGTCTAATTTATTTTTCTTTTATCAATTACACTTTTGTTATATTTAAGAATTCTATGCCTAATAAGAAGTCAGATATTTTCTTCTAAAAATGATAGTTTTCCCTTTTATGTTGATTGTATCATCCACTTTGAGTTCTTTTTTTAAAGAGTGAGATTTTCTTTTTTAAGGTGTGAGATTTATATTAAAGTTCATTTTTGTTTGTTTGCTTCCATGTAGATATCCAATTTTCCCATCATCATTTGTTGAAAAGAATATCCTTCCTCTATTGAATTGCTTGGTTCTCTACTCTGTTTCAATGTTCCATATATGTATTCCTTCTCCAATGTGAAACTGCATGATTATAATAGCTGTATATAGTAAGAGTTTAAATAGAATAGTGAGTCTTCCAATTTTATTTTCTTTTTTCAAATTGTTTTGGCTATTTGGAGTCCTTCAACTTTTTGTATAAATTTCAGAATCAACTTGTCTCTACCTAGAATCTGACTCAAGAACTCAGATCTTCATTCTTGCTTCGATCTGCAGTCTTCATAATACCAGCTCTTGTTATCCTGAGACTCCAATTTGGAGACTCCAGCTTTAATTACTGGCCTTCTTTGGGTGATGCTATATCTTGTACTGAAAGGTATATCATATTTTTATCAAAATATCTAAATGTCTATTATCTAAAAGTTCTAGCTGAAAACAGGAGATGTTCTCCAAAGGTCACTCAGTGCTTGACACCCAAGTGTCTGAGGGCAGCTCTTTATATTTAAGTCAGCTTATTTTCTAAGAGATTTGGAAAGAATGGAAAGTGAAACTACTAGTATAAATCAAATCTTAAACGTAACATGGATTTCCCATAGTTATCCCAAGTATGAACATCTATTTTAGTAATTGTTAAAGAATAATTGCTTAATTATTCAATTTTTAAGTGAGAAAAATCAGTGTTGAGGTTTTTCTGTTTTTGTTATTTTATCAATTACCTGCTATAGACATACATTACATATGACTAGCAGATATTTTGACCAGAAATTCCTTGCTTGTGGGTATGGGTGATAATATGTCAATAATGAATATAAATTTCTTTTAAAAAATGTGATATCTATGTTTTTCAAGTTTAGTTTAAATTTTTTGTTTGTTTATGCTTTTATGGGGATTGGCTGGTTAGGATTAGTTGTTAATGGGTTAAGTCCCACCCTGTTTTCATTTTAGTACCTACTCTATCTATTCACATGCATAAAAGAAAAAAATCAATTTCATAACCAAAAATCTATAAATACATTACATTCATACACTGCGAAGTTGGCTTGGACATAGTTCGGCCTCAATTCCCAATTAAAAGTTCGATGCACAGAAGTCTCTATTCCTAGTATGCCCAGCCCCAGGCTTCTGAGAAGCTTCACGTTCTGGTCCATTCACATGGATTACAGTTGTCCCTCTCGTTGAGCTTGGATATATTGCCATGTTTGCTTGGGAAGAAGGAAAGCTGACTCAGGAATAATTTATGAAACATGGAATATAAAACACAGGATTTCCTCTGAAACTCACAGAGGCTCTGGGGCATGATACCTCCTAAGCGGAATCACTATGGCTAAAAACAAATGTTCCCTTTCATAGTACTCAACTGAATTATTTCCTCAGTAATTACTTTAATGAGAGGACAATTTCACTTTGGGTGACTACAGTGGTTAGATAATATGAGTCAGAAAATTGGATGTAAAAATGCATGCAATTTGATTGCCCCAAGTATCACATCTTCCTCTAGAATTTTCTACCTTGAAATCTTTACTGTCTAATTTGTGTTTATTCAGACAGTATCTTAAGTAAGCTGTAGCCTATTAACTGACTAGAGAACTACTTTATATTTTAAGAGTTTGAAACATCTTACCTAGTTCCATTCAGATTTGTAAGGCAGTTACATCAAGTATTCTCTACAGTGGCATTATCTACTTTTTGGACCAAATAATTTTTTGTGGTGTGCATGTCCTTTGCATCACAGGCTGTTTGGCAGCATCTCAGGTCTTTACCTATTTGGTGCCAGCAGCACCCTCCTTTCTTACCAATCATGACCATCAAAAATGTCCCCACACATTGCTGGTTGTCCTTGATTGGCAGAGAGCAAGAGCCTCCCCAGCTGAGACTGAGTTAGAGAATGATAGCACCAAGTTGTAGCCCACGTTTGCCCAGAGTTTGTGACTTCAAGTCGGAAACAAGTTTGTTAAACTAAAGACAAAAAATTATGTTTCAAAAAAATTTATTAAAAATATATTAAAATCAGTTTAATGAAGGTGAGCCATATAATGCATCGACATTTATATTAAATGATGTATTGAACTATCTCAATGCCATTTTATTTTCTAAACATTCTGATACCTCTTTAGAAGTGTGGATTATGTACAGATCACATGTTGCCCATAAGTATCAAATTTAGTCCTGTGATTTGTTTTTGCTATAAGATATTTACTTTTCTGCACAAGCCAGTTTATTTTTCTGGTTGCTGGATATTTCTATTTTACGCTGAACTCAATGGACTATTATAGGGCAGCAATTTGTGGAGTTGTATGAAAATATTCGAGTCCTTTTATTTTAGAATCACACATCTTCATGGTCAGTGATACAATTTTATATAATTCGATTATGAAATGAATCTATTCTTCCAGTTGTTTTGAACTCATTTCCAACCTTCAAAGTTCCTCAGCAGGATGCCTTTAGTAATTGTGGTGTGCTTTTTGTTTTTTTTGTTCATCTTCCTACAAGAGACAGTGTCTACTAGCCTATCTTCTTCCTTTTCCAGTGTGTATTAGGTAAACTTGGACTGATTTTTGTTAGATTTAAAGTGAAGAGTAGAACCATTCACTTTAGATAGCAACAGAAATTATTTAATTCATACTAGAGCTATTTAACATGCCCAAGATACAATCGAAATTCAATAGCATGACTTGTTTCATAGTAATTTGTATTAGCAAGTAAAATATTTTAAACAATGCCATAAAATTATACATTTTAACATTTTCATTCCCACATAAACCTCACATAATTCAGTAGTAATGACAAATGTTTTCATAATTTCAAAAAGCATTCCCATTGCAGTGCAATTTAATTATATTAAAAATGCAAAATTTTAATCAGTTATTTTTAACAATTGCTTATTAGACGATATGAGGGAATTGGCATTAAAATAAAACATTTATTATACTGCAACTCCAGCTAAAAATGGTCACTTCTGTTTTTGGAAGTCATCGTTAACAGAATTGTAAATAGTAGGTTGACAGTTCACACTGGGTTTTGTCACCAGAAGCATAATTCATCTTTCTCCTGTTTTGGTGAAGGTGACTTTCCCCACTGTCAAAGAGATGACTGACTTGCCGGTGACAGCAAGCAATTGTGCCCAATAGTTCCAGATTACCAAACCAAAAACAAAGCACATGCCCAAGGAAAAAATGTAAGTTAAAAATTCCTTCCTACATTAAAAGAGAGCACTAATTTCATTTCTTCTTTTTTGGTGACAGAGCTCAGCCCAGGAGACTGTTAATGGCCGGAATGATGACATTTTCTGAAGAAGCTGCTAAACTTGGAAGCCAGTGGCCCAGGAAAGGTGTAAAACGGCAGGTGGGCTTTGGGGAATGGTCTGGAGGCAGCACCACCAGCCAGTGGGAACTGACCGCACATGGCAGAGGAGGGATCAGAAATTTGCAAAGGTGTATTTTGGGCTCACTTTTAAAAACTAAAATTTTTGGTGGAATGTCCAAAGGGATTAACAGTCTTGAACAAAACTCAACTAGTCCCTAGGGGTGACAGCATATACATTTATCTTGCACAAGTCCTAACAGCGCCCCTGAAAATCCCCACAAATAGCCATTCTCTTACCTGCCTCTCAGCACTTGCTGGTCAGTTACTTACAACTGGTCACTGTCCTCATATTGCTCTCCCATATATGCCCTCAGCCAAATTCGGGAATGTCCCAGGAAACAGGTGACCTTTCTTTGTCACTGTGCTTGACAATGCTTCTGTACCCTTAGCTAGCAGCCACTTACACCAGCTCTACCTCCTCAGAGGGTTACTTAGAGAAATACTCTAGCAAACAAAATTTACATTTTGATTATGTTTGGCAGCATACCTGTGATGGAGAGGTGAAATATCCTTGGGTCAGGTTAAAAGGCCATAAGCCCCTCATATGGTAGGCTTAGTGAATGTGGTCGGTCAGCATCCTCCACCCCTAACACGTGCAGACCTTACCAATCAATCACTGCACTAGCTTCAGTGAGGGCTGAAATGAGTCCTTCATCAAACAGCCCCCAGGGCAGCCAATTCATTACTAATTTATCAAGTTGGGACCAGTGCTGAAACCTCTGCATCATCCTTATTCTAATTCTCTCTCTCTCTGCCACTGACAAGTGGCGTGACCTTGAGCTAACCATGCCTCTTGGTCTTGACTTTTTCATCTATAAAATAAAAGGGGGCTCATTTTTCAATTCTATCATCGTTAACCTGACTGGAAAAAAAGTATTATACAATGTATAATTTTATCGTGAAAAACAGATTGGCTGTGAAAATTTGAATATTTCATTAGCTTACTATGACTTATTTGTAAGAAAATTACATTAACCCAGAGTACTATAGCTCTTGAAAAATGTGTATTACAATTCTATTTATAAAACAAAGCTAGATTATTACCCAGAAATTATTTCTTGGTGCTGATCAGGAATTCTGTGAGTTAAGGCCAACTAACAATAAAACGATGCTTTCTTTTTAAAAGAACACTTTATTCCCCAGCATTCCTTTCTAAAAATTTTCAAGTCATAGTAATTAACTGTAGCTTCTAATTATACTGTATTTAGCACTCAGTGTTCACATGAGAGCAATTCAACCAAAATTCATTTCACACATGGAGCTGCAGCTGTTACAAAAACAAGCCCAAGAAGGCTCTCATGTTTGCCTCCTAAGTCCCAGGTCTAGTGACTACAACGCGAAGGTAAGTGTTGCAATCCATTTCCAGTTATGCAGTACTGAAAAAAAACTACCATTGATAGAAATTTGATTGTGTAATAAAATTCTCTTTAGAGATTCTTAGAGCTTTGCAGAGAAAGGCAGGACTGTACTTATGAGGCATGAGGTCCTGGTGTTCAAAGTTACAGCCTCTGGAAACACTGTCTTGGTGCACGCACTTGTGGGACCTTGGGGAGCTATGGGACGTCTTCATGCCTTGTTTTCACATATACAAAAAGGAGGCAGCACTTATCACGTCGTGTGCTTGTGTGGTCAACTTGGATAACGTATGCATAATTCTTAGAACACTCTGTCAACCAGTACTGGTCCAACAAATGTTAACTATTATCATTAACAAAGAAAAATGTTTCAAGTTGTTAGGTGTCCCCTGCTGTGCACTGAGGCTCTTTGGCTCACAGCCGTAGCACCATAGAAACTGCTTCTACAATTTCATGTTTCTCCGAGGACACCTGTTAAATTCTGGCATCTGCATCAATGCTGTCGAGGCTGTGTACACGTAAGGACTCATTTTTGTGGCTCATGCAGCAACTTCAAGGTTCAGAGGTCATGCCTGCCGGATGTTATGATGCTACAAGCTGGTCAATGGCTATCTCTGGACCATTCAGAAAGCTATACCATCACAGATCCAAACAACCTGAGGCAGGTCAAGGAAGAGGAAGCCCATTGCTCTTCTGTTCCCCTGTGGATTCTAAGCTCCCAACCTCAGCAAATATCACAGGGCTGATGGTTAGGAATCCAAGGGTGCTCTCTTCTAGATCCTGCTGTTTGCTTGGCTCTCTCAAATGAGACTTCCTTTCCTCACCCACCAATCAGGAGCCTTCCAGAAGAATAACTGTGTTTTGATTTACTATCAGTAGGCACAACTGAGGAAGGTTCCAATGACATCTGGTCTCTGGGACTAGTCCTTAACTGGCACATTTGTCTTCAGGCCCAGGGCCTGCCCTGGATTCAATATCATCACGCGAAGGGCTGTAGTCCTGGTTTACAAGCAGGGAGCCAAACCTTGGCCACCCCAGTGCAATGGCTGCACACCAGACCAGACCAATTAAAACCAGAATCTCTGGCACTGAGCCAGTGCATCAAGATCACTTCAATTTCTCCAGTTTGCTGAACAGACCAGACTGAGAACCACTAATCTAGAGTTTAGAGACTTTCTACACAGTGTGATCCCAGCAGCCCTGACCACCTGGAGATTCTGAGAAAAGCAGATTCTCAGGCTACCCCCAGGCCTACTGAACCAGACTCTGCATTTTAACACCGTCCCTCAATGAATGTACGTTAAGTTTTCTGAAGCTCTGTATCAGAAACTGCACTGTATTTTAGTAGTTCTCAGCCAGCCCTTACATTCACCCAGTCACCTAGAAAGCATTAAAAGTCTGCATGTCTGTTCTTTCCTGCGGCCCCTCAGATTTCACCAGTCTGGAGTGAGCTACAGGCCCGGAGATTTCAAAATGCTTCTCTCAAGATTGAGAACCACAACAACTAAATGTGCCATACCTTGGCATTTTCCATTCTTGTATTGACAAGATTGACTTCAGAAATACAGCAGATTCAAAAAGATACTTTGAAAACACAAGGACACATTTTTTCTCCTTAATTTTTAGTTACTGCTTATTTCCAAGCCTTTCAGTTCCCTTTCCTTAAAAATTTAAAGGACAACGAAATTACTCTCTCCTTCAATCATTTATGGCGGACTCTAATGAGTTTTGACTTTTATCTACAATAAATATTTTTAATTAAAATATATCATATACTGGGTAGGGCAAAGGTAGGTTTACAGTTGTTCATATGGAAAATAATACAATAATTAATAAATAATAATATAGAATAAACTTTGTTTCTCATACTTGCGACTGTAAACCTACTTTTGCCCAACTGTGCAGGTTGTTTTATTTTGCTAAGTGATGGCATTGATGGGCCCCACACCTTGGACTCTAAAATAAATGTCTCATTTACTTAACATAAAAACAAATTCACTTATGATTCTGCTTCATTCAATACAATGGACAAAAACATCATACTGGACAGAGTTAAACAGGCAAGGAAGACTTTGTTGAAGACTACTGCCATGGAGCAGAGCGGCTGAACGCGAATCTGCTGAAACAGAAGGTCGGAGGGTTTCTAAGTGATGGTTTGAGCCAGTGGAAACATGCTGGAGGACACACAGGGGTGCTGAAATTTTTGGCTTCTCGGGGCCACACTTTACATACAGAAACTCTAATGAAAACAAAAAAAATTTCACAACGTGTTAAGTAAATTTACATTTTGTGTTGGGCCTAATTCCTAGTCATCCTGGGCAGCATGCAGCCCACGGGCAGGGGGTTGGACACGTCTGCTAAAGGAAGGTTGGTCAATGTGATTAGGCCATTCATGTTTCCTAATTGTCATTTATTGTAAATTAGGCTCCTATCCCACTCCACAGAAACTAGGAGATAAAGTGCATTTCATAGGAAGAGATCCAGGGTCCTTATGAAAGACTTCCTTGGGTGTAAAACTGGCAAGAAGCTTTTAAAGACATTTATATACATTTCAAAGAGGGCTCAGTATAGAGCAGAGGTCATGCCTCTGTGAGCAGTTTGGTCTTCTTGCTCTTGATTGCTATTATTGCTGCATAATTAGTCAAGGGTCAGCACTGGGACTGGAGTCCTAATGGTGATTTAGCCATGTTTCCCCCACTCTCTGCTTTTATTTAAAAAAAGAAAATTTATAAGAGAGCTCCCATAGATGATGGTTCTCCACACCTTGGTACCTTGGTGATGGGCTGATTACACAATTTGTATTTGGCTTAGCAGAAAGGATTTAATGGGGGACGCAAGAGTTGGAGAATCTGTTTTAGGTAATAGTCAATTAGCTTAGTACTTAATGCATGTAAAAAGCTACTGTTTCAGGAACTGAAGGTATGGCCCACCTTGACTCTAGGAGACCACAAGTAGTTCCATCTTTGTGCCCCAGCAGGACTGCAAGCCATCAAGATGGCACTGGAGCCATTGTCCTCTAGGGAGAGACACCGCTGCCCAGGACACAGATAAAAACCACCACCTCTGACACAGGTAAAGAATCACCCGTCAACAAATGATAGAATGCTGCAGCTTTTTATCTGATTAATCTTTCCCTCGAATTCCAAACCCTTTGCCTACACTTTTCTTCTCCTTATAAAAAGGATTGGTTTCAAATAGAATGTAAGACGTTCTGTTAGGGTACGTAACCCACTGTCTTCTCAAATCGCTGGCCATCTGAATAAAGATCCCTGTCTGAATAAAGATTGAATCTGAATAAAGATTCAATCCCTGTCTCTGCTTACTGGTTCTGGTAGTAACAGACAGCATGGACACTGGCTTTTCCGGTTTCAAATTAAGGCTCTGTTTAGGCTTTAAATCTCAATTACATCATCCATTTCATTTATACTAGACTCAAGAATCATGCATTAATGTTAAAGACTTTGATTTTCCATTTTTGTTTACTTGTATCTCTTTTGGGAATCATACAGAAAGAAGACATGATTCCCGAGAAAGAATCCTTACATTCCTGATCCATAAATCTATTATTATTTAATAAATTTTAAACACTATATTCCCTTCTTAACAAGAAGCCAAATTGCAGTGGACCAAAGGGTAAATGAGTGAAGGAATTGGCCAAAGTGAATGCAGCAGCCTCTTCTCCCCAGAAGCCTGACTGGAAGGGAAGGGCACTCATTCCCCCCAAATGCTCTTTCTAAGGACACTGATGACTTTCATCTGATGTATTTAATCATAATTACCAGTCACATCACTTCACCTACTGTCATTTGATACTGACATGCTCCCATTTTTCTGTACTTTATTTTAGTAAATGACTCACCCATTTTCCAGGATAGGAAGTTGGAAGCATTCTACATCACTTTCTCTCTGCATTCTTAGCACCCAATCACCCAGCTGTGTAACTTTTCACTGTAAATGCTTTGCAAACCCATTTCCACCTTTCTACCTGCATAGCCATCACCTTCTGTGCCCTCATTCTCTCTATTATAGGCCTTGGATAAGCTTCTCAAATGGTTCCTTGGCATATCCTGCGTTACTCATCAGTCCATCTCTACATGACCAACAGAGTAATTTTCTCAATATAAAAACAGATTTACTAGGTGTACATAGCGAGAAACTGGTAAAGGGTACATTGAATCTAGCTGTGCTATCCTTTAAAACTGAATGTCAACCTACAGTTATCCCAAAATTAAAAGTCAAAGGAAAGAATAGCACCTCCTCCTGTCTTATAATATTCTAAAATATTTTCCAGATTTTTCAAATCCATTAATGAGCTGGCCTCTTACCTTCTAGTTCAGGCTGGCTTCCTGCCATATCCTGTCACTGTACTTCTTTTTTTTTTTTTTTAATAATTACTTTATTGTTGTTCAATTCAGTTATTTGCAACGTCTCCCCTCCCCTCCTCCCTTCCCCTCCAACCCCACCTCACTCCCCAGCCTCCCTCCTCGCCCTTAGTTCTGTCCGTGTGTCCTCTACCATGATTCCTGAAAACCCTTCTCCCCATTGTCCCCTCCCCCTTTCCCCCTGGCTATTGTTAGACTGTTCTTAATTTCAATGTCTCTGGTTATGTTTTGCTTGCTTTCTGTTTTTGTTGATTATGATCCAGTTAAAGGTGAGATCATACGGTATTTGTCCCTCACCGCCTGCCTTACTTCACTTAGCATAATGCTCTTCAGTTCCATCCATGCTGTTGCAAAGGGTATAAGCTCCTTCTTCCTTTATGCTGCGTAGAATTCCATTGTGTAAATGTACCATAGTTTCTTGATCCACTCGTTTGTAGATGGGCACTTAGGTTGTTTCCAGCACTTGGCTATTGTGAATTGTGCTGCTATGAACATTGGAGTGCATAGGCTCTTTTGAATTGGTTTTTCAGGATTCTTAGGGCATAATCCCAGTAGTGGAATTGCTGGGTCGAAAGGCAGTTCTATTTTCATTTTTCTGAGGAAGTTCCATAGTGTTTTCCACAATGGCTGCACCAGTCTGCATTCCCACCAACAGTGCAGTAGGGTTCCCTTCTCTCCACATCCCCTCCAACAGTTATCTGTTGCTTTGTTGATGATGGCCATTCTGACTGGTGTGAGGTGGTATCTCATTTTGGTTTTAATTTGCATCTCTCTGATGGCTAATGATGTTGAGCATCTTTTCATATGACTCTGGGCCCTCTGTATGTCCTCTTTTGAGAAGTGTCTGTTCATGTCTTTTGCCCATTTTTTAATTGGGTTTTTTGTCTTCCTGGAGTGAAGTCGTATGAATTCTTTATATATTTGGAGATCAGACCCTTGTCTGAGGTATCATTGGCAAATATGTTTTCCCATACAGTTGGTTCCCTTTTTATTTTAATACTATTTTTTTAGTCCCACAGAAACTCTTTATTTTGATAAGGTCCCATTTATTTATTCTTTCCTTTATGTCCCTAGCTCTAGAGGACATATCATTGAAGATGTTGCTGTGTGGAATGTCTGAGATTTTCCTACTGATGTTTTCCTCTAGAATTTTTATGGTATCACGACTTACATTTAAGTCTTTTATCCACCTTGAATTTATTTTTGTGTATGGTGTAAGTTGGTGCTCCAGTTTCATTTTGTTGCAGGTAGCCATCCAGATTTCCCAACACCGTTTGTTAAAGAGGCTATTTTTATTCCATTTTATGCTTCTGCTCCCTTTGTCAAAGATTAATTGCCCATAGAGACTTGGGTTTATTTCTGGGCTCTCTATTCTGTTCCATTGGTCTATCTGTCTGCCTTTATGCCAGTACCAAGCTGTTTTGATTACAGTGGCCTTGTAATATAGTTTGATATCAGGAATTGTGATTCTTCCTGCTTTGCTCTTCTTTCTCAAAATTGCAGCTGATATTCTGGGTCATTTATGGTTCCATATAAATTTTTGAAGTGTTTGTTTTATATCCGTGAAATATGCCATTGGTACTTTGATAGGGATTGCATTCAATCTATAAATTGCTTTGGGTAGTATGGACATTTTGATGATGTTGATTCTTCCAATCCATGAGCATGGTATATGTTTCCATTTGTGTCTTCCATGATTTTTCTCTTCAGTGTTGTGTAGTTTTCTGAGTACAGGTCTTTTACCTCCTTGGTTAGGTTTATTCCCAGGTATTTTATTTTTTTTGTTGCTATATCAAACGGGATTTTTTTCCTGATTTCTGTTTCTGCTGTTTCACTGTTGGTATACAAAAATGCCTTTGATGTCTGGATATTGACTTTATATCCTGCTGTTTTTCCAAATTCAATTATTAGATCGAGTAGCTTTTTGGCGGAGTCTATAGGATTTTCTAAGTATACTATCATGTCGTCTGCAAACAACGACAGTTTTGTTTCCTGCTTTCCAATTTGGATGCCTTTTATTCCCTTTTCTTGTCTGATTGCTGTGGCCAAAACTTCCAGTACTATGTCAAATAGAAGTGGTGATAGTGGGCAACCTTGTCTTGTTCCTGATTTTAGTGGGAAAGATTTTAGTTTTTGTCCATTGAGTATAATGTTGGCTGTAGGTTTCTCATATATAGCCTTTATTATGTTGAGGAATGCTCCCTCTATTCCCACTTTTCTAAGTGTCTTTATCATAAATGGATGCTGTGCCTTATCGAATACTTTTTCTGCATCTATTGATATGATCATGTGATTTTTGTCTTTGCTTTGGTTTATGTGATGTATTCCGTTTATTGTTTTGTGAATGTTGTACCATCCTTGCATCCCTGAGATGAAACCCACTTGGTCACCGTGAATGATCTTTCTGATGTATTGCTGGATGCGGTTTGCTAATATTTTGTTGAGGATTTTAGCGTCAATGTTCATCAGTGATATTGGCCTGAAGTTTTCTTTCTTTGTTGTGTCTTTTTCTGGTTTTGGGTTTAAGATGATGCTAGCATCATAAAAAGAGTTTGGGAGTCTTCCATCATTCTGGATTTTGTTGAATAGTCTGTGAAGGGTAGGTGTTAGTTCTTCCTTAAATGCTTTGTAGAATTCTCCTGTGAAACCATCTGGTTCAGGGCTTTTGTGTATTGGAAGTTTTTTGATTACTGCTTTAATTTCATCCGCTGTTATTGGTTGGTTCAGGCTTTCTGTTTCTTCCTTATTGAGTTTTGGGAGATTATATTTTTCTAATAATTTGTCCATTTATCCTAGGTTTTCATATTTCTTGGCATGCAGTTATTCATAGTAGTGTCTTATAATCCTTTGTATTTCTGTGACATCAGTTGTAATATCTCCTCTTTCATTTCTGATTGAGTTTATTTGGGTCCTCTCTCTTTTTTTCTTGATGAGCCTGCTTAAAGGCCTGTCTATTTTGTTTATCTTTTCAAAGAACCAGCTCCTGGATTCATTGATCTTTAGAATTGTCCTTTTGGTCTCTATGTCATTTAATTCTGATCTGATCTTGGTTATTTCCTTCCTTCTACATGCTCTGGGTTGTCTTTGCTGTTGTTCCTCGAGTTCTTGTAGGCATAGGGTTAGGTTGTTTGTGTAAACTGTTTCTGTTTTGTTTTTTTTTTTTTAGGTAGGCCTGTATCGCTATGAACTTCCCTCTCAGGACTGCCTTTGCTGTGTCCCATAAGTTTTGGGTTGTTGTCTGTTCATTTTCATTTGTTTCAAGGAACTTTTTTATTTCTTCCCTAATCTCGTCCTTGACCCATTCATTGTTTAATAGCATGCTATTCAGTCTCCATGATTTTGAGTGTTTTGGGGTTTTTCCTTTGGGTTGGTTTCTAATTTTAGACCCTTGTGGTCAGAGAAAATACTTGGTATGATTTCAATGTTCTTGAATTTGTTGAGGCTTGTTTTGTGTCCTATCATATGGTCTATTTTTGAAAATGTTCCATGTGAATTTGAAAAGAATGTGTATTTAGCTTCTTTGGGGTGAAAGGCCCTATGTATATCAGTTAAGTCCATTTCTTCTAGGGTATTGTTCAATGCCACAATGTGTTTGCTGATATTTTGTTTGGAGGATCTGTCCATTTTTGACAGTGGGGTGTTGAAGTCCCCTACTATAATTGTGTTGCTATCAATGTCCTTCTTGAAGTCCTCCAAGATTTCTTTATGTATTTGGGTGCTCCTGTGTTGGGTGCATATATATTTACAATATTTATGTCTTCTTGTTGGATTCTTCCCTTGAGTATTATAAAGTGTCCTTCTGGGTCTCTCTTTATGGCCCTTTTTTTGAAGTCTATTTTGTCTGATATGAGTATTGCTACCCCAGCTCTTTTTTCTTGTCCGTTTGCTTGGAAAACTTGTTTCCAGCCCTTCACTTTCAGTCTGTGTAAATCTTTTGTCCTGAGGTGGGTCTCTTATAGGCAGCATATGTGTGGGTCATGCTTTCTTATCCATTCCGCTATTCTATGTCTTTTGATTGGAGCATTTAATCCATTTACGTTTAAGGTTATTATTGATAGGTACTTATTCATTGCCATTTTTTTTTTGTACCTGCGTTCCTCACCCTCTCTCTTTCCCTTCCTTTCCTTAAATCAGTCCCTTTAGCATCTCTTGCATAGCTGGTTTGGAGGAGATGTATTCTTTTAGATGTCTTTTGTCTGGGAAGCTCCTTATTTGGCCATCTATCTTGATTGAGAGCCTTGCTGGGTAGAGTAGTCTTGGTTGCAGGCCTCTGGTTCTCATTACTTGGAATATTTCTTACCATTCCCTTCTGGCTTGGAGTGTTCCCATTGAGAAGTCAGCTGCTAACCTTATCGGGGCTCCCTTGTATGTTACTTCCTGTTTCTGCCTCGCTGCCTTAGGATTCTCTCTTTATCTTGGAATTTTGCCATTTTAATGATGATGTGTCTTGAAGTGGGCTTATTAGGGTTCTTTTTGATTGGGACTCTCTGTATTTCCTGGATTTGTGTGGCTTTTTCTCTCATCAGATTAGGGAACTTTTCTATCATTACTTTTTCGAACAGGTTTTCCATCCTTTGCTGCTCCTCCTCTCCTTCTGGTATCCCTATCATACGAATATTATTATGTTTCCTGTTGTCCTGCATTTCCCTTAATACCGCTTCCTTCTTTCTGAGCCTCTTTTCCTGTTCTTGCTCTTTTTGGGTGCTTTCTTCAACCTTGTCCTCCAGCTCGCTGATCCGATGCTCTGCCTCATCGAGCCTGCTTTTGATTCCTTCTATTTTGTTCTTAAATTCAGATATTGTATTCTTCATTTCCTCTTGGCCCTTGTGAATAGTTTCTATTTCCTTTTTCATGTTGACATAGTTTGCAGTGAGTTCATTGTAGTTTCCCTGTAGTTTCTGGTTTTTTCTGTGAGTTCATCAAGCTTTCGAGTTTCTTGAGCTGCCTGATAACATATGCTTTGAACTCAATATCTGAAAGTTGGCTTGCCTCTGTTTCATTTATCATTCTTTCTGGGGCTTCCTCCTTTCCTTTCATTTGGGGGTTGTTTCTTTGTCTTCCCATTGTTTGTGGGACTCTTCTTGCTAGCCTCTGATTCTTAAATTGATCTGTCAAGTTCTCTGGAGCAGCGAAGTTAATTTTGTGTCACTGTCTCTGTTTTTTGGGCTGA